>JACEEU010000817.1:0-62548 GCA_016630915.1 Callionymus lyra | reverse complement strand
GGATCTGCTGTGCTAGGTATGTGCCCTCTGGCCTGGCTATTTCAACCTTTCTCTCACTATATCCTCCCTCACTCCTCTCCTTATCCATCTGTCCACCCCCCCATCCTTCCTCCTAGCCGGTCAAAGCAGGAGGCCGTCAACAATGAGTCTGGTTCCGCTCGAGGTTTCTGCCTTCTAAAAGGAAGTTTTTCCTCGCCATTGCTCACTGTACAGCTCACTGTACAGTGTTTTGTTTCTTGCTCTTTGTTGAATTGCTGGGATCTATTTTTCCTTAATCAACTGTAGTCTTATTTCAACTGTATAGTGTCTTGAGATAACTTTGTTATGATAAGACACTTTAAATAAAATTGAATTGAATTGAATTTAATTGAGTAGTGAAGGGTTAGGTATAGACAAGCTTATGCTTCATCCTTCTTAGTTTTTCGACATGTTGGGTGAATATTATTGTTTGACTAATGTCATTGGTTTTGTTTGTTTTTCTTAAGTTTACTTTCTTATGTAACATGTTCGAAATACAGCATTAATTCATTCATGATCATTAACATATGATGTCTGCTTTGCCTGAATATTGTTCATGTTGAACTCTATGTCGATCTCAAACTGGGGTAAACAGAGACCTTTTTACAACTTTTAAATCACCAATAGTCATTTTCAAAACACATTACTGCACTGATGATGAATACTATGGGAGCATTATTCAAAATGATGTCAAATTGTGCTTTATTACAGGTTTCATATCAAACAAATGTTCACAGATCGTCACCAATGTCACGAGTAACCATCAGAGTCAATCTGCACGACGTTGATGGTCTCATCCTCATCGTAGACTTGTGTGTAGTAGTTTCTGGTCTGAGTTATGGTTCGAGTGACGTCACGCTGACTTGCTGCTGCTCCTCAAAGGCTCTGAAGATCCTTCAAAGCCTCACCAGTCAAGCCCATGGTGCATCTTAAAAGAATAAGACAATAAGAATGATCAGCTGTACTTCTGTTCTTCACTTGCTAAATAAACTCTTACCTTGCTGTGACGCTGTCATGCGAGACAACTCTTTCAGGGAATCACAACGACTTGACAGAGACCAGTGGTGGTTCATCTCCTTCTCAAGAATCTTTCACTTCCTGCCGTCTCCTTACTGCCATAACAACGTTGAATCCTCTTTGTCTGAAAGTCAACTGAACCTGGAAAACATTGTATTAATGAAGTTGTATGATTCTGATCATTTAAAGTGTAAACTCTATTTAAAAAGGCTCTTCAGTTGGTACCTTTCACCTTGACGGGCAAAACCAAGTGTTTCCAACAACAGAACCCAGAAAACCTTGACATAAGCGTCAGCATGTCAGTGCGTCCTGCCACAGAAATGTATTTATCATTATTACCAAACATGACTATTTTAATGACCAAAGTGTGTGTGATGTAACCATCTCACCTGCTTTTGACATGTGTTGACCCCTTCCACCTCCGATGGTTAGTCCAGCACCTGATATGCAGCACTCCATCTCACCTAGAAAAGAACATAGAATTGCATTTTAGATTATTTCCATGATGGGATGTGCTGTAGGTTTACAAGTTTGTGTTCACTATGTTACAAATATTACTTACTCACTTACTTCACATTTGACATCATTTGGCAGGAACCACAGAGAGAAAGGTTTTATGTCAAGCAGGTCTGGAGTTCTGGGCAGTTCTTGCAGGTCACTTCCATGCAAAAACAAAACAAAAACATACTAGTGCTCCCTTTTAAATATAATAAATCAATAAATACAAGCAGGTATACTTGATCATTCAGAGATAAGCTCTCCATGTTTCCTTCATCCGTTGTTTGATGGTGTTTCCATCTGGTTTACCTCTTTATGCTGGAATTTAAAATACTTTTCATTATTATTATATATATATTCTTTCATTTAAAGAAAACAACAAAAGATCAAATCCCTCATCCAAAAGGGTTCAAATAAACGTATACTTATATACTTAAATACGATAAATATGTTATCTGTATTAATATAAGGAAGTGATAAATGACATCAATATCTTGAATACTAATAAAATAAATCGCCTAACATGACCTACCAATATAGCAAACTTTTTATTGGAATATAAATATATTTTCGTCCTTTCAAAATAACAAACAAAATACGTGTGTGAGTTACATTATCATTTAAAAGGCTAAGTTTTAGCGAACTAGCTCTCGTGTTAACGCACCACAGTAAGTTACATTATACGCAATGAAACCTTATTTCTGAGTCTTAAAGCAATAATTATATCTTACCTCAATAGACGAGTGACGCGCACCTGGTTCCGTCAAGTTACAGCACAAACTTGAGGCAAAACCGCATGTTCTGGGACGAGTAACAACAAGTCTGACGTCATCATCCGGGGGTTTGGGGGAAGTTGCGTGTGCGGCAGTTTGAAAACTTTTTAGCTGTATTTTAGCAAAATACAAAACTTAACTCGGTCTTTATACAAGCACACATCTACAATTGTATTCCATGGCGCTTTTAAACAAACAAGCACAATATCTCATTTTATTCCTGTGGTGTGACGTCACCTCTGTATGATCAGTTTATTAGCGTGTGTGACGTCACCTCTACAGGATCGCGATTACTGTTGACAAATGACACGTAGACGCTCATAATCGCAGCTAAATAAAAAGAAAACATATGTCCATAAACGCAATCTCAATGAAAGGTTCTATTTTCATAGAAAAGCGCACCGGATTATAAAGAGGATCAAGCGAAATAACACATCCAGACTTTATTTTACTCATTCATAAAACAATGTCAACATTATGGAGTTGAAACACCTAAAAATATACAATATAGTCACTTTTACAGGACCTTTTAGGCATGTATTAATCCGTGAGAGCCTTTGGCTTCCGCGATGCGTGAACAATCCAAGCTTCAAAAAATAAAAATTAAGCATTTTTTACCGATTTATGTTCATCTCTTAAAGTGGTTCGAGGTCGTTAAGCACAATCGGGGGTAGAATTGCACTGTTGACATTAAACATTTCAAGTGCGCTTCATAGTTCTAGAATTACGGTAGCCAAATGACAACAGCGACACGTCACGTCACGTTACCATGGCAACGACGAGTTAGGCGACGCCTCAAATGTAACCCAGGTCGTTTGAATCCGACGTCGGGGAGTGCTCTGTATATTACTGGGTGACCCAGGTAGGCGAAAACCGACGTTTTTGTCCCCCCTGTAACGTTACCTTAGGGACGCCAGGGGGACATTGCACGGCGTAGGACGGTATGACGTCTTGGGTGTGAGAACGTGTTGTGCTGAGATATGGGGGAATGGACTGCTCAATGGAATGAGGGCTCTATGTATAAAATAAGAACCTGGGGTTATTCTAATTTTCTTCTACAAGTGATGAGTAATATCTGGCTCTTAAATTAAATTAAAATTAAATTAAATTAAATTAAATTATGTCTTTATCAAAGATGACAGTTTTATGAAGCTATAAGTCAATATTTATCCACAATCGATGACTGCCGTAGATCTAGAGGATGTAGAATAATATCCCACAACTTAGCACAACAATTCAATATAGACTTGTTGAGAAATTATTAATTAAATCATATATTTTTTTGTACTTCATATGTGTGTGAAGAATGCTGATGAGATATTAAATAACCAGTAGACAATTGAATAAGTTACTCTTTTGGGTTTATATACTTGTAAATCTGACACTAAAGGAGTCACTGCCTCACCAACCATGAACCTCACCGCACGTCACTGACTGTATCCACCTGCATGTTAAAGTAGCCAACAATAACTTAATCTGATTTAAGCACCAGGCTGGTCAAGAACTCAAGGAACTGAGACTCCAGAATATGGACAAGGAGGACGAAAGAGTACAGCAAAAAGTAGTGACTGACCTGATCTCACGGTTGTATGAGACATGCTAATAACGATAATTTCAAAAGAGTTGAAATCAGATTGTGGTCGAGAAGAGGCTGATTGACAGGAGTTCATGATGGCTGCGACCCCACCGGCTCGACCAGAGCGCCAAGGGGCATTAAAGTTAAGTTTGGTGTTGATACATTTAAAGATACGTAATCATCTATAGACAGCCAGGTTTCAGTTAAGCAGAACAAGTCAGTGGTTTCATCTGATATGAGTTCATTAATAAGTGCAGCTTTTGAGGACAGTGAACGGATATTCAACAATCCACACTTAATTTTCCTGTCCTGCACAATAGTAGTGGAAGTATTTATTTTAATTATATTTTCTTTAACAGCTCTTCTACTTTGGACATTTGTTCTTTGTTTTATCAAACGGGTTAGATTCAACCCCTCTATGTGGTTAAAGGCAGGAGACTGCTGTGGGAGAAGTGCATAGCTCTGAGTTGTCAGGTTAAACGAGGACTAATAAAACTGTCCACATTGCTAGAAATGAGAGAAGGGATGGATGCAGTCTCTCCTAATCAGGCCAGGTTTTCCCCAGAAAATCTTCCATTTGTTTACAAAGCCAACACCATCATCGGCCATATTCGGGAGGGGTCCAGAGAACAATACAGAGTCGGACATTGTTTGTGCGTATGCACACAGCGACTGAAAATTAATTTTGGTGACCTCCGACGGGTGTAATTGGGTGTCATTGCCGCAAACATGAATAATTATCTTACTGTATTTATGTTAAGCTTCAGCCAGCAGATTTAAATTTGATTAAATGTCACCTGCTCTGGCCCAATAATGCAGACTACGGTGGCTGGCTTCGCTAGTTTATCGTTCCTAAGTATAGAATCGTCAATAAACAGAGCTGGTTGCTCGACTGGTGTCTCGTCGAGTGGGGAAAATCTATTCGAAACATTAAGGGGTTGGTGTTGCCCCGTGGGCTTTGGTCTCAAACTATTCTTCCCATGAACAGTCACGTACGGATTGGCTGCTCCGGAATTGCTGGATGAGAGCTAACTGCTAAGCTTTGTTGCCCAGCCCTATCCAACTGAGACTGGCTAGCTAGCAGTTTAGCTTCAATAGTGCGCAGCCGGTGTAGGTACAATTTCGGTCCCCCCACTTCCTACGTGATGACGTCACACGCTGCATATGCGAACGTCTCTTTAAAAAAAAGAACGTTTACATGATACTTTTTACCACACACAAAACATTTATAATGACATAAAGACAATCTTCTTCAACCTATTCACTTTCCATTCTTTCATTTCCTGGTCTGACGATACATGTGACTTTGACACCAACGCAACGGCCCGTGCTACATGTGACGAAGCCGCTGATTAGCTACTTTAATGTTACAATTAAGACCATAAAAGCCTCATATATTACAACCTTTTTTGTGAAGAGAATAAATTACAATAATATCATGAAAATTAGAAAAGGGTTATTGCCAGAAGTGTTAAGACACAATTAGTTTTTTGTATCGCATACATTATACAAATGGAACACATTAAATAAAAATGAAATCACTTGTTCAATAAAGTGGGCGTATATAAATTTAATAATTTATTTAAATTACTGAGTTGTTTATGATCCAAACTAGGTAGAATGAGTTACAGAAAGGGGAATATTCTAACATTTTTGTTATTCGAAAAGGGAATTATTTCAAAAACTCGAATGTTTGTATTGCATTGTACACTTGTGCGTTATTATTAGTGAAACAGCTTAAGCCAATCAGCGCCTACGTCAAATGTAGCGCGGTCACTTCCGTTGAGTCGTCAGACCAGGAAATGAAAGAATGGAAAGTGATTATGTTGACGAAGATCGTCATTTTGTCAATTTAAATGTTTTTTGTGGTAAAAAGTATCATGTAAACGTTCTGTGGACGTTTCTTTAACCCAAAAAATTTTTTTTTTAAAGAGACGTTCGCAGATGCAGCGAGGGGGGGGGGCGAAATTGTAGGGGGGACCGAAATTGCACCTACACAGGCCCTCTAGTTCAATGAGCTTGACCTCCAATCTAGCTAACAATCTTTCAGAATGTTGATACAAAAATAAATGTAGATGTTAAAAAATGCTCCATTAACAAAAAAGATAAGACGAGAAACGATCGTTCGGCTCAGAGGGAGAGAGCCGCTACACGGTGGTGTGTTCAGGTGTGGCTCCAGAAACAGGAACAGGACCCATATTCCTCCGGAGCAGCAACTGATCTCTTCTCAGTTTTACAAGATATAGGTTATGGGGGAAACAGGCATGTCAAATATCCCAAAAGTCTCCCTGTTTGTGTCAGTAGCTTCTGTCTGAAGCCAACCAATTCTGATTTTGAAAGAAAGAAAATGGTGGCCTTGGGACAGATACTGAGGAGTAATGGTGCACTTGACATGTCAGAGTGTCTATTACCTCCAGACTTACACACCAGTGATCCGTTGCTGGATAACAGCCTTAGCATAATGACAGCCACTGGCACCGGTCACAATGAGGGGAAAAGTGCTGACTTGCACTTTAATGCTCTTACTTGGAGGAATATCAGGTGGTCTTTAGTCAGCATTGATCCAGTAACCGACAAGCTGTGGTCTTTCTTAATGAAAGAACAAATAAATACCTACTGGTGGAACTACCGTTCATCACATATGAACCATCCATTTCAGTTTTTCTTTTAAAAAAGTGATTATATGTCAAGGGCGAACTTCAGGCCATACTTGTACACCAACAGAATCAATATCCTCTAAAGGCCTTTAGTTAGACACTTATCCATTTCTGTGTGCAGCTGCCAGAGAAAGTTGTGTCTGGAGAAGCTACAGTAGCTTTGACACTCTGCTGCCAACTCATAATAATAATAATAATTATACATTTTATTTAAGAGCGCCTTTCAAGAAACTTCACAATAAAATTCAATTCAATTCAATTTTATTTAAAGTGTATTATCATAACAAAGTTATCTCAAGACATTATACAGTTGAAATAAGACTACAGTTGATTAAGGAAAAATAGATCCCAGCAATTCAAGGAGGTGGAGGATAAAAGAAACATGATAAAACAAGGTTATAGCAGCAGATGAAAGGGGTTATAAAACAAATATGGAACAAGTGGGTTTTGAGTTGAGATTTGGGGAGAGAGTCACAGTTGCGGAGGTCTGGTGGAAGAGAGCTCAATGGTTTGGGAGCAGAGTGACTGAAGGCTATACTCTCCATGGTGCTGATGCAGGCAGAGGGCGCAGAGAAGTGGATGGAGGAGATGGAATGGAGAGAACGTTGGTGTGAATGAGGGGGGATAGGTATGGAGGGGTGAGGTTGTGGATGGACTTGAAGGTGTACAGGAGTAGTTTGTAGATGATTTGTTGATTGATGGGAAGCAAGTGAAGATGCTGGTGTGATTTGACGGGAAGTCGGGGTTTTGGTGATGGATGTAACGAGGCTGTGGACAAGGATGGCAGCGGTGTGGCGGGGTTGGGGAGAGGCGCAGTCTGTTGATGTTTTGGAGGTGAAAATGCAGAACGGATTATATTGTTTATGTGATATTAAATGAAAGTGTACTGTCGAGGATGACACTCTTGACTCTTATTGTAAAACATTGATGTGCATATGTCTCTCACAGATGAAGGCCTGTCACAAGAAGGCAAGCAAACCAAGCTACTTATTGAGGTCCCCAGCTGGCCTGGGCCCCTAAGACAATGACTGGTTATTAACCCCTTGACGCCTGAATTTATTTGCAATTGTTCAAAAAAAATAATTATGTGTGTTTTTGCTTTCAAGCAGAGACTAAATTAAGTGAAGATAATTTTTTTTTTACTGTAGAACATAAAATTATTGTAAAATTGGCAAAACAGGCATTGGAGGACCAAAAAATAATAAAAACACATTTCCCATCTTAAGCATGAAATTTTATTTTTTAATGCCAACATGTACATTACAGTGGTAAGAAAACAACAATAAAAAAAAGTGACTCAAGTCTTCCTCAGAATCGTCACCTGACGTGCTGCAGACGTGTCACTAATAAGCTGGTCGTTTCTGGTCCCACTGTGTGTTCTCTGGTGCGAGGAATCCCCAGGTGTGAAGGTGCACTGAGTAAAAGCTAACACCAAGATATGCAGTACCTGAATATTCAACAACAACAATGACAACAACTAATACTATAACAACAACTACTATAACAACGATAACTGAGCTGTTTCAATTGTGGGGTGCCTTACTCATGAAACTCCCTGAAGCAATTGTTATTTTTGTTCAGGCACAAGGGAACATTGCACTTAGAACACTTGAACAAAAGGTCAGTTTTCCTTTCAAAGACATCAAAGGAATGCACCAGCCCTTTTGTGTCACAAAGCACAAATATTTTATATCCTCATTTATGTGGCTTCTTGGGGACATATTGTTTTAAACTTGATTTTCCTTTGAAAGGAACCATTTGCTCTTGTAGAACAGCCTGAAATTTGGGAAGAAGTGCATCAATCAGTGGCCTTATTTTGAAAAGTCTGTCATTGTTTGTAGCCATGTTGTCATTGAAATGGATGTAAGGTTTTATTTCATCTCACTCTACTCTGTCTTTTTGTTCAGGAGTAGCTACACTAGGAAGCTCATCATCCTCTTCAGCAGTAAAGCTTTCCTCACTGCTGTCACCTGGTGTTTTAAAAAAAAAAAACACCATTGAAAAGTGCAGACTATTCTATTTAGGTTAGGTTAGGTAGAACTTTACACAACCTGCTCTCAAAGCGACGTCCTCAAATATGTGGCTTACAACACAAAAGCTGAAAGTCTGTACAATACAATATTATAGCATTATTACTGCTATTTTCACCACCTTGTGCAGGTATGTGTTCCTCATCAACTTCTCCACTCTCACTGAGACAGATGTCCTCACTCTCAGCTGGTGGAACTCTGGTTTCTACAGGAGTTTGCTTACCATAAAACATTCCTGAGGAAAAATAAGTCAATAATTTAATTCATAAAACATGCTACATGATTACAGATTGTTACAAGAATTGTTTTTGCTATAGAAAGCGTGTGACGGCTAAAATCCATCTGAATATATTAGTGTGTACTGCGCCATTGCGCATCTGGCCATACTGATTAATTTAGCCCTTATGGACGAATGTCGCGAATTCGCGACAAACCGAAAACTTGAAATATCTTCAAAAATTACGTTCAAAACTACTTTATTTTACTTTTCCTAATTCCACAGACAAACAATAAGCAGACGTGTATTTTTTTTTTACGGTAACTTACCTCAAACAAGACGATCCTTTCGCGCTTCCAACTTTGAATGGGTTGCGCAACACCAGGAAGAAAACACGATCGTAAACCGGACGTGGTTTTAAATGTTATTGGTCCTACAAGAAACTAGTGATTGCAAAACGTTCCTAGGTTCCTATCGAAGAGGCATGAACCAACATTAGGGAAACTCGCGCACTGTCTCTGGCGCATTTTTAATGGAAGCGGTATGTCGCGAATTCGCGACACTCGGTGTTAAGGGGTTAATAAAGTGAAATGAATAACTGGGGTTCTCATTCATCCGGGTCATGGTTTTCCAAGAGATTCAAAAGCGAGTCAACTGGACTGTATAGAGTTTCTAGGAAGACGTTTCGCCTCTCATCCGAGAGGCTTTTTTGTTTCCAACAAAGCTGGAGTTTAGGAGCCTGCCAGGGTTTGGCACAATGCTTGGAATGAAACCCATCAGGGTAACTGGCCTGGTGAGGTCGGTAGAAACCCATTAGGGTGCTGAAGCCTGGTGAGGGGGACTTTTCTAGGGAGAGAGCTAAGAACTGCATTGTAAGTAGCCGATAAGGATATGCATTAAGCTCCCACCTCTGTTGAGAGAAGGGTTTTTCTAGTCTTGTAAAGATGGCTTCTTTCACTCTCTCAAACCATCTTTCCTCTCTGGCCAACACCTGTACTATGCTGTACACCTGTACTATGCAGATGGACAGCCGAGTCCTGGCCTGAGGAGCTGGCTCTCTTGTGTTGAGCCATACCTTTGTGAAGCGGTTGTTGAGTAATTTAACTACTTAAGTGTATTCTGTTTGAAGTTTTGTCCGAAAAAGATCCTATGCATTTAAAACAAAAGTTACGTATGTAACTACGGTTCTATGAGTCCCGGATGACCGCCAGAGGCGGTGCTTCAGGCACTGAATGTATCCATCTCGCGCATACGCTGTTCGAGTTTAATACCAACAAAGTCACCTGTGACCCCTGATGACCCCGGATAGGGTATATCTTCTGGTGACATCAGAGGATCTGTTCCTGCAGAATCTTCTCGCAAAGTCACAAGGATTCTGAGTGACAGAACGCTCTGGAGGGCGAAAGTTTCGCAGCTCCGACAGAAGTCGCGTGATGGAAGCACCGCCTGTGGCGGTCAGTAGGGACGAAATAGAATTTGCTTTGCAGGGGCGCATTATGTGATTTCTTGATCACAAGTTCATTATTGTTTTTTTCAAAGGTTTGCATCACAATTTTACAGATAAATATATAAATATATATAACACGCAAAGTCAGATCATAGCTGTTGAGAAACGTTCTGTAATTACTTGTTAAATACATTTGCAATATTTGTCTGATAAAGTATATTTAAATAATAATTCCAAACTTAATCCTGGTTGGTTAATAATCTTTTCAGTTTTTGTGTAATACATGTGCTAAATTGTATCTTTGGCTATCTTTAGACACCTTGTAGTTTATTCAGTTTTAAATCAGTTTCCGATGATAGATGAAAGAAATCTAGCACAGAAGTAACACAAACAATTCCAAATTTCCATCTTTAAGGACATATAATGTTTTTTTTATTAAGTTTCTTTTACATAACATACATTCTTAATCATCTACTTTTATCTATTAAGCCTTGTTATCTTACGGTCAAGGTGACCAGAACGGTTTTTGGGTATTTTTTAAATTGCTGTTGTTTTTTCAAACATTTATTTGATTTTTTTTTAATTGATTCAATTCAATTATTTTAATATTGGGTCAATTTGTTTTTATTTAATAACTGAATTAAAAAGTTTGTAGACTAAAAGGTTGAATTGTTTTGTTATTTTCGTGTTTTTAATAATTCAGCCAATCATTTGAATTGTTCAAACGCGGGGGGAGCCAGAAATTATCTGTTTAATCATATGTATTGCCGCTTTAAGACAATTGGAAGAAGTGGAGACACCTAGAGAAAACCATAAAATTCATAGTTCATATTAAAGCAAGTAAATGAAGAACATTTTACTTGTAATTTGACCTCATGAACATGTCAGGCAATAAAAGATTTAAGTGAGAACACTGCAAAGAATATTGAAAAAAAGAGACTTCATAGAAGAAAAAATTAGTGATCCTTTAAACTCAATGCATCGTGTGCATAAGTAAACAAACACTCGTCTAAATATAAAAAGAAAAACCTTGTTAAAATTCAACAAGCACACAGTACTGCTATAGAAACGTACTTCTTCATGAACAAATTCTGTAACATTAACTTGAGGAGCAAACTTTAACAGGCCGTAAATCATTTTTCACGGTTGGAACACAAGTAACGGTCTGACCGGAAACTTGCAAAAACGTTCCTAGCGATAGCAATGATATTGCTGCAATAGTACATAAAAAATAGACAATCTAATATGTGCACAACAAGAACTACTACTAATAAACATCTTACAAGCTCATCTTCCAAGCGTTGAATTCATTCTTCAGGCTCAATGACTTTGTAAATAGTCCAACACTTAGACGCACTTCAGGCGGATATGACGTATTTCAGCATAAACGTTTATTAACCACGTTATTTATGCGATGATATGATTAAATAACATGATGATGTCAAAAATAACATGATACCAATCCAAACATTTGTATTAAACTGCTGGAGATTAAGTAATGATTAAACAACTTTATTTTGAATTTCTTTTTTAAAAGGGGGGCGGCTTCCTTTCATGTCAAGATCTCTCACACTCACTATCAAGTGCTCATGCACTTACATGCAAGATCTCTTACACGTACTATCAAATACTCATACACATAAAATCAAGTACTCATACATGTTCTATTAATTCAATTCAATTCAATTCAATTTTATTTAAAGTGTCTTATCATAACAAAGTTATCTCAAGACACTATACAGTTGAAATAAGACTACAGTTATTAGTTAATTAAGTGCTCATACAGAATGTGATAGTGGATGTGAGCGAGTTTGATAGAAGGTGTGAGAGAGTTTGATTGTAGATGTAAGAGAGTTTATAGTAGATGTGAGAGAGTTTGATAGAAGGTGTGAGAGAAAAACTGAATTTTGTCTCAAACAGCCCCTCATAGTTACACATGTTTTTGCTAGAGGGTGCTAAGTATTTGAATTAATATAAGCTGTATTTTAATGATAAGTCTATGTTGCAATTTCAAAGGTGGTTGTTGGAGTGAGATATATATATGCAATGTTGATTTGCAAGTTAAAATACATGTTGTTACATAAATGTTATTTTAAACCATGTCCATTGTTTATCTTCTTGTCATAATATATTTACCACTTTGGTTTTACTTTAATGCAGGGGTTTCCTAACACTAAACCCTGCAATAAACAAGGGGACTTTTCATAGTACAAAATTGAGGCTAGCAGGTTTAAAAGGGCATTAGCATTAGATGCACAGTGTATTATTTACTCACCTATTATTAGGTGAGTTAATCTCTATTTATCGCCAGGTAAGTATTTTGGTGGCTCTTTCACAAGTGAGTGAAGGATGGGGGCTGAGATGAATTGGTGACATGTGTGAGTGGAATGCATTCAAGCACTGTATTTGTCAATATAATATCTTAATTCTAATGCAAATTTTATAATAAAAAATCTGTGGTTTTCTTTTCAATAAAATTCACTCCACTTTAGGAAATGAGACACAAAGCTCATCTGCCTTTGCATTGTTCTACTGAAATTAACAAAATTTCAGTATCTAGCACAGGTGAGGACAGGAACTTCAGTCTCCAGAACTTTTCAATGGGAATTCTTAACAAATCCAGCAAAAATCTGATTGCTCCTGCTCCTGCTCCTGCTCCTCTTACTCCTCTGCTTTCTTCTTTCATGACAGTCATGGGGAGCATTTTTGAAAGACAGCCTAATGAGCCAAGGCTAGCTTTTCAGAAAACGGTTAAGGGGTTGGCTATTGCGTGCAGATTTCATATTTTCTCACTCAGAGACTAGGATGCATGATGAATATTTTCAGCCTTTTGGGAGCCATTTCAGCAAAACCGCTGGCAACCCTTAGTTGCTCAGAGGCTACTGAAGCTCTGACAATTAGACAGTAATTTATTTCTTTTTGTCTTCTTTTGTGATAGATAGAAAGTTACAACAATGTTTTTTCAGATTTTTTTTCCTGACAAAGTGGTTCCACCCGTGTGGCGAAATTGCACTAGTCAAAGCTGATGGGGGAAAGTGAAGATAGAGCTTTAGGAAGAGGTAGTTACATCAGGCTCTTCCAACATCCGGCCTGTGGGATATATCCAGTCCTTATGCATTTAGATTTGATTAGGACAAAAATTAATTTCTAGACCAGAATTAAAAACATAACATTCTGTGATTTAAATAAAACTTCCTCTATCGTACATTGCCCAACATTTCTCCTTTGACCATTTGGCATCTCATTTGTCAAACTACATTAACTTTCCCCATGTAGAGGATCCTAGAGTATTTTATTTCCCTGAATATAAAACATCCTTGAAACAGATTCAATTAATAGTTTAATTTTAAGAGATATTCGTCCAACAACATATTGTATAACATGTTTATGAATTGATTTACAATTGTCATAAGACATTAGTTTATGTTTGGATAGTGACTCTCAAACTAGGATTCAGCTCAAAATGATAACTAAATAAGAGCAGTTGCACTGATTTAAAAGAAGATTTATGTGCCATAAAAGTAAAAATTATCCACAAGGAAAAAGGCATGGGTTTAGCTACAATTACAGGCAGCTAAGGGGTCTTAGGGCAAAATCACATCAGGTGTCTTTAACTATTGAGATGTAACTTCCAAACTTTTTCATTGAAATTAAGCAACTCTCTGTACTTGCTCAATAACTTATCACTCATATGGCCTCTCAGCTTGACGTGTTCATTAAAATTAAATATATGTTGAAATCATTTTCTTCTAGATTACAATTTTAATTGTAAATATATACCCTTTTCTTTGCTTGTTCTATGTTGGTTTTGTGCCTCAAAATTTTATGTAATAATAGAAGGATTAATCGATAATCAATAATGTGTGCTTTCTGGTGGGCTAACTCGTAACAGAAACTGAGAATGAGACTCCATTGTGAGAGAAAAATAAAAAAAAGATATCTCAGGAATGTTTGTGAAAAATCCCCGCAGTGCTGATATTAAGTTCAGTCACCTGGACAGCATCCAAGAATCTAACAGCTGCTGTAAGATTAAATACATTTTTATTCACAGGTAGAAATCAGCAAACGAATGAACATATACTGAGAAGCGTATGCGCTTGTCTTGTGGCTGATGACTCAGTCGGAATTCTGCTTCAAGTCTGGTTGCCTCGGCGGAAGATCAGGAGCGACTGTGAGCGACAGGTTCAGCGGGAAATATGTCCTCGTATGCGGGCGGCAGTTCACTGGGCAGCGGGTAGCTGAAGGGGAAGCAGTGGTTGACCTGCGGATCGGAGGACGAGTAGCCCGGTAGCTCCACTGATGGGTGTCCGGCGCTTCGAACCTCCACCCCGCCCTCCTCGAGCACACTGAAGACCGCCAGGTTGATGTAAGACACCGGCTGGAGGTCCGCGCTGAAAGAGTCCCGGCAGAGGATCGCCCCGCTGTCCCGCTGACCGCGCCGGCTGCGCGCAAACTGCGCCGCCTTGTAGCGCTTGATGACCAGCAGGTTGATCAGACCCAGGACACATTCCAGAGTGCTGAGGACCGTGGAGACCACCAGCCCACGCTGGTAGCCCTTCAGCCGCTCGCAGGCGGGGGTCAGGAACATGGACTGGTAACAGTAGTGCGAGTACTTCCGCTCCACCAGAGCCGCCGTGTCTCCGTCAACCACGGCGCCGGAGAAGGCGGTGAGCACCCCGAGCAAAAACACCACTACTCCGAGGAGAAAGAAATTCCTGCAGCCGGGTTTGTCGGTGCAACAGAGCATGGCGGTGCCGAGCAGGACTTGGGCAAACCCCACCAGTATCCCCGAGTAGAAGGCTCCTGCCGCGGCGCCCAGATGGAAGTGGTCCTTCACCGTGGAGCCCAGAGAGACGCACCGTAATCCCACCACAACTTCGCCGAGGGCGCACACGAACAGGAGCGTGTTGGAGAAGACGGTGCACAATCCTTTGCCACTCCACGTCATTATATCCCGCCGGTGCCGCGCTCGACCCTCCGCCCCACTGCCTCATCCTCGCTCCGCTCCTCTGGCAGGGCGCTGACTTCGGGGCATCATCTGCCGGCGACTCCCCCGGTCTAGAGCAGAGGTTCCGCGGCGTCGCTGCCGCATATTATCCAGCGCTTCACACGATCAGATGAATATTTAACCAGCGGCACAGGCTCGTCGATAATCCCGAAATAGCACAGATATCACTTTACTGTGCTGCATCACCAGGACAAAAGTTTGCTTCTCCTGCTGAGAGCAGCTGCAGACTGACGGAGGAGGAAAGGACTCACTGACCACATAAATACAGTCTTTTGACGCAAATTGGTGCACTAGAGACCCGAATATTGACACTTTTCTCCATTCCGGATCAACTGTTGATCCAGCGCAAAATCAAAAGTAGAGTTTTTTTGGACGGAGACTTCTGCTACCCTGAAATAGTTACCATTGGTCACGTGACCCCGTGTGTTTTCTGGAAATCCTCTCAATAACATGAATAATGGAACAGAAAAGATACCGCAATTGGTTCTTACTTACAGCATACAACACTTAATCACGCACACAATCACATGATAAGAGTTGCACAAAACTAGGAGCAATCAGGTTGTAGAGTTAAATTTGCACCTGCCACAGTATTCATTCATTCATTTTATTATATTCATGTTTCGAAGTAAAGGAAAGCATTTTGAAGGTTGACGTGTGTAGTATTTTCATTTGAATATTACTCTGTTGAAGCTTGTGGATTTTCTGTTTGTTTTGTTTTTTTTTAATAAAAAAAATGTTTTTTGATTGTTAAATTATTATTTTGGAAAGGGTCTGGGAAAATGACAGGGTTAGAGCAGAGCTGCAGACAATCTTCTGCAGCTCTGAGACTACAACAGTAACTTTTGTTTAATCTTGATTGTGGTCAAGTTGCACTGATACGGCTCTGCATTGGCAAGCACCTGGAACGCATCCCGCCTACAACATTCTCACAACACGTACCATAGACAAACATTTTCTTTGCCGGTGTAAGCCAAGGTTAACCCAGAAGGCTATGATAATGAGTTAAAATTGGCTCACAAGTTACGGCTGTCACTCTGTGAGTTCTAAACAGTGAGTCCAGTGCTAAAGTGGTTTATTTAAAGTTTTCTGAAGACCACAGCTGGGAATCCAATAAGTAGCTTGATACTCATTGGCATTGTCAAACTTTATATGTAAAACAAAAAAATGCATTAATTTTTACAATATTCAATTTTTAAAATTCAATTATTAACAATAGAAAATTAATTCAAATTAAATGGTATTCCAAATATCTACAGAAACTCTAGAGAGTGCTATTGCCGTTTTTACGTAGGTGAATAGCGAATAATACAACAGAAATACACATCCTTTATCTCTGGTGTTTGACCCTGCCCCCAAATTAAATTCTTCCTTTCAACATAGATATTATTGAATTAAATTTTTCAAAATCAAATTTCAATGAAATATTTTCAACATTTTCATTGTTAAATTAAGTCTTTCATTATTGTTACTGCATGAACATCCATATAATCAATTCAAGTTTATGGTGCAAAGGGTCATGCAGCGTCATAACTGTGTGGGAGCAGACATGACTTGCTTTCATTAATTTCCTAGTGTTACATACATCTCATAAGGTTTATGATGCTAAAAGTCCATAATCATCCCAAGTTAGCCTTACATCTCTCCTAGAAGATACTACTATCCAAATTTAATATAGACTTTTAGAGAAATTGTCAATTAATTTGTCGTATTTTAACCATCTTAGTCATGCGACATTGTCAGAAATGAGAGGGTTTATCATCCTATAGTTGGCCTGGAGGTCTAGTCTAGTCTTTGTGGAATAATTTTGTGGCTTCAAATAAACATTGGCTTCCTGTAGAATTTAGAATACAATTTAAAGTTCTCTCCAGCATCTCCATGGACTCTCCCATACTCTCCTCTTTTCTCACTGTATCGTCCTTCACTATTCTCTTCATCCATCTGTCTGGTTTCTGCCTTCTAAAAGGAAGTTTTTCCTTGCCACAGCTCATTGCAGTGTTTTGCTTATTGCTCATTGTGGAATTGCTGGGATCTGTTTTTCCTTTCTCCACTATAGTCTAACTTCAACTGTTAAGTGTCTTGAGATAACTTTGTTATGATAAGACACTTTAAATAAAATTGAATTGAAATAGTACTAATTATAACTAACTAATAATTAACAGGTTATTGCAAACTTTTAATTGATATCATGGAACTAATCACACAGCTGACTAACAACCACTTTCTCCAGAATCTTTGAAATGAAGACAAGATTGGAGATAGGCAATAGTTTATAAGATCCCCTTGGATCAAGACAGGGCTTTTTTGGAGAGGTTTCATTACTGCCACTTTAAAAGACTGAGGGACATAACCTGATTTGACAAGTTGTTTGACATTAGGATCCAAAAGACATGTTGTGGATTTATAGGGGGAAATAACAGAAGGTACTTGTCGAGGACTTAGTGGTAAAAATGAGTCGTAGTATTATTGAAGAACTCAGTCCTCTGCTTCTCTTGAGTTCTGCGCATTTGTTTGATCCTAGGAAGAGTGAAACTTAGAATTAAAACAGTACATTTATTCAAGGTAAAATGATTATTAAAAATTGGCAATATGCAAGACCTCAAGTGCAATGTAATAACTATTCAAAGATGTTCAAATTATTAAAAAATGCCAAAGTCCGAGCACTCGATCCTCTTTTGAGTGCTTCTGCTCTCTAGTGCTGGGTCAGTTAAGATAAAATCAAGTTATTCATTGATTGTCAAACAAGTTGAGGAGACTTTGTTTTTAATTTCAAGTCCGTATGCTAGAACAAGATCTTATGTGTGGTTGAAACAATGAGTCAATGTAAATACTGTGAAAAGCTCAACGAAAGATAAACGAAATGTATGTGAGGAGTTTTATTTAGCAGATATTCATCACAAGCCTGTGCCACAATTATTTCCCATTCACAAACTTTATAGACACAATGATAATTAGACAACTTTAAAAGGGCACGCATGTTTCCAATAACTGGAGCAGAATAAAACATCACATTTAAACGTCCTAAATCTGGGACACACTTAATACTTGGGTGACGTCGTAATCGCGGTAAGAGCTAATCAGGTTGGTCTTGTCCATGTGTAAAGCCATGGTTAAACATTTCTGGGCTGCTTGGCAAAAAGCTGGAAAGGATGAATGGTGTCGTCAATAGAGCAGAAGTTGAAAGAAGACGACGATTGATACCCATTCCTTCCTTCCTTCAAGAAAACTGACATTCATTAAAAAACAAGGTTCTACAGGTCTGTAGCCAACAGACATGACTTTTGGTCAAAAAAAACAAATCACATGTGCCGTTCTAAATAAACTGTGTTGTTAAAGACAGCAAGAGGTGACATCCAAACTCAGTAAGCAAATCAAGAAGCTAATTAAACAATTTACCTTAACCTTACATGTGTAGTTCATGCCATCTGATCAGATGTTGGCAACGAAAGCCCCTACTCTGACAGGTCACTTCCATACTTGCTCTGTAAAGACCGCCCCAAAAACAGCCAGTACTGCTTCCGGATGGTGTCCTTTTGCGCAAGGAGGTCACAGATCTGGAAACAAAGTTTTATTATAGTGCTGCTTCTTAGCTCTATCTAATATGAAGTGTTCTCAATGTCCTTTTTATTTATATTAAAGAAACATTATAGACACCGTTTGTTGACTGGCTTGCTGACAGTTTCGACTTTACTGTAGTCTTCCTCAGAGATTCAGTTTTCATCTGGAATGATGCGTTTAAAAAAAAAAAAAAAAAAAAAGAACACCCCAAAGCACACAAACTAGCGGTTTGCAGAATGCTATTAAATTGGAGCAAAAAAATCTGCCATAACAGACAACTACTGGGACAGGGGAAAACTCATTAAAGCAGGAACCAACAAATCCTGAAGATGGATCAAGGAGGCGTGTGAGGGCAACACCATCCACATGGACAAGGGGGCATACTTACTCCCAAACACCTGTGACACCATTCCCTGCCAGCAGCAACAGGGTGAGGAACGGACACAGTTGAGTCGGGAAACTTTGCTTCAAAAGTTTCTCAGCCCCAACAGCTGTTTTTAAAAACACATCGCATTGGAAGAAAACAGAAGCTCTGAGGAAGATTGAAGTATGGTCGAAACTGTCAGCAAGCAGCAGTAATCCCAACATCTTAACCAAAAACAACAACAATAATAATAATAATAATAATAAGAAAACTTTTGTAAGATCTAAGCTATAGTCACGTACTTCTAAAGCTTTTAGTAAAGTTTCCTTTCGTTCCTTGTCTGCATGTTCGTTCTGACTGTTGCTCTCCAGGACATCTTCGTGGCAGTCGTAGATGAAAGCAAGAAGATGTGGTGAACAGTGTGTGTCTTTTAGCTCCAGAGCCTTCTCCAGAAGACCCAGCTGAGTTGACAGGCCTCTATCTTGTAGCATGCTGGAACAAGAGCAACTTTAGTCATAACAATACAAGTTGACAAATGATGATAGACTCATCCATTTTTACTTTTTCTTTTATCTGAAGCTTGATTCAGGAAAGTAAAGTTGTCTGTGTGACTGAAACTGTTTTAAATCACAGATATATGGGGTAACATAAGTTTCAACATTTAAAATGTTAAATTTAACCAAGCAGTATTTTGATGACACCGATATAATTAATACCAGTAAACCAATTTCTTAATTCGTTGATTTTTCTACGGTCTGAAATTGCCACTCCACTTATTTATTTTGTCTAATCTCTTTAACAAACAAACACATCTGACATCTTACCCTTTCAAGTAGTTCCAAACGCTTTCATTGTGTGGTGCCTTCTTTATCTGTGTCAGACAATACCTGAGTGCAAAAAACAAATTCAGAGAAAAATATTGCTGGTGCATCTTCTGTGACTTCTATGATGCGGCTCACAGAGAGGATCATCCCTTTCAAAATTGCCCCAAACCCTATAAGAACAGTGCATGTTCCTCATTTATATATATAGTAACAACTTCAAAACAGAGTCATGATGAGAGAATTGCTGCATCTTGGAGAGGAAGACTTCAATATTGTGAGAGTTGGGTTTTCCCATTAGTTAATTAATTAACTAAGTAACTAAGTAACTAGACCTGTCTGTCTGAGAATGATTTAAATGAATCAACACCACCTAATAATATTAACTCTAATCCAACTCAATGCTCTGGTCAAAGAAGTGGGGTTAAGGATGGCTCCGTGTTTTTCCATTATACACAAGACCACAATCAGATATTAAAACTTTAGAAAGCATTGTCCTTATCTCAAGGTGGTGTGAGACAGACTAAGGTCATTCCGTTTAATTTGCTCTACTGTATCGTCCTCCAGGTACATATTCTGAAATTGTATCCGATTTCCCCAAGTTCTTAAATATCGTGCCTAAATCTGATCAGTTAAATTGTTGGTGACTTTAACATCAACATGGTATATCTTGGCTACACTAAATCCACAACTACACCTCATTAAAGGGCTGCTACCCATTACTCAGTACATCAGTACTTGATATTGTTAACTTCAATAAAATCATCTTCTGTCTAGCAGTCTTTTAAAGTTGCTGTAATAAAACCTCAAATAAAAAGCCCACTCATGATCCAGGCGATCCAATAACCTACAAGCCTATCTTCAATCTTCTCTTTATTTAAGATTTTGAAAATTGTTGCTAGTCAGCTGTGCAAGTATATCCATGTTCACACTCCATTTGAAATCTTTTTTCTCTTTTAGTTTACCACAGCACAGAGACTGCATTGGTAAAAATCATCATTTTTAGAAAGACTAGAAATGAAATTGGTGTAAACTGGGCCAAGTCTTGCCATCAGGCAGACAAAGTTTGTACATTTCAATCTCCCCTCGACAATGCACACCAAAGTTTTCATCTTGGCCTGTTCCTATTCACAATATATAGTGAGTGCTCCCACTAGGCAATTTGATAATAAAACACTACACCTTTTCAATGTGATGCTGATGACACCCAATTGTATTTATCAATGAAACCAGAATAAAGTAACACAAACAGCTAACACAACTGCAATCCTGTGATATATAAAAATTCCTGGATGACCCAAAATGTTATTTGGTCCATGGCATCTTACACATTGCAAAACTACCGAGTAGCTATGATCTGCTCTGCAGCTGGTAACTAAGAGGGGTGATCTCATTTATCCTGTGCTAGCCTCTTTACATTGACTTTCAGTAGAATTTAGAATACATTTTAGGTGTTCCCAGTGCTCCACCTCTGCAACTCCCAATCATGCTCCTGGCAGGGTCAGTAGTGTCCAGAGACAGCCATGGAGGGGAAACTGGATAGATTATGGCAGGATGAAGGAAATCATTGATCAAGCAGGATATTTTGTTCTACAGGTTTCTATCTGTTAAAAGGGATGTTTTTTTGTGTTTGTTTTTTCTTTGCCACTGTCACTCATTGCTTCGCTGGGGTCTTTTTTTCACTTCTCTAATATCATGTTATTTAAAATATAAAGATTCTTGATTTTACACTTTAAATAAAATTGAAAAATTCATTTGATTACAATCTGACTTCAGAAACAAAAGTCAAAGCAACTAGCCATCTTTTGATGATTCATTTTAAGGTTCAAGATAGTTTCAATACGTACTCTATTTCTCTTTCCAAAGTGGCAGGATCAGAAAAGCCTGTAGTGTGTGAAATAACAAAGTGTCTCTGGTTCCACGCCGAGTTATTCCTCACATCTTCCTCCAGGAGATTTTCCACAAATTCCAGCTCTTTGTCCCAGAGTTTGTATTCCTGAGAAATAACACAGCTAATTTAAACTCTGGATATCACTCCAATTGAAGAAAACAATGAGGATAATAAAACAAATGTTATTTAGTCAGCCTTGCACATTACTAACGAGCAGGCAGGAACTGAATGGCACTCTTCACTTTGAAGGAGAGGCATACTACCTACCTGGATGACCCACTGTCTGTGCTGCCAAGCGTGGTAGTTTTTCGCGTCTTGGCTGAGAATATCTGCGATGAACTCCAGCTCCTCTGAGGGGTCATTCAGCCACTCAACCACCATACGCCTGTGATGCCTGGCACCCAGAGAAAAAGGGTCAGATAGCAAACTTGAGTGAAAATTGATAGCGTTTAAGTCAAACTAACCAAACTTGATAGTTTTTAGGTTGGTCCTCAATGATGGCAGTGATGTACCTCATTTCCTCCTTCAGGTCCTTGGAAAGAGCTTGTAGTAAAACTCGTCTGTAATGCCTGGCGAGATATTTGAAACAACAATATTTATTTATGCTTTTATACTATGAATACTTCCAACTCTGATCATGCTTGCAGTGAGCTTATTCAATACACATATAAAGAAATCTAATCACTTAAAATAAAATGAAAATGAAATAAAATAAACACTAACAACAGTTCTTGCATGGAATAATGTGAGCACATTTAATGGTCTAAAAAGAATCAGAAAATCAATTGTTGATCATTTCTACTTCAGTCATTTATACCGTTATTATTCTTAAATGGATAGTGCTCACCACACTGTGTAATTTGCAGCATTGAGTTCAATGGCATCCGCAGTCAAACCAAAAGCTCGTTCACTCTTTTCATCGTTCTTCAGTAAAGCTCGGAAGTAGTCGTACACATCAGAGACTATAGAAGGGAAAAAGAACGCATCACAGTGCGATTTGGACATAATATTCACACCCCACACATTTTAATCAAACATCTTGTTTTTGCTCAGTTTGAACAGGCTTACATTTTTCAGAGTAAGCGATCTTGACAACGGGATTTGGTCCATCGTCCTGAGGAACGGGCTCTAGATCTGCCCATTCTTTCCTATCCCTAGAACACACAATATGCATCAATAATCAGGTATATAAACGTCATTTAAATCAGTCTGACTTAATACAAATAGGTGCCGAATTATTTAATTGTTAAAATGTTGATAGTTGACCGTAAAATATAACGTTTTAGGACTACATAATGCGCATTTGCATCGCAGTCATTATCGGCTTTAGAGTTTTTTTTTTACTTGCTTTGGTCCTTTTTATTTCTTATTACAGGTGAACGTATGTCCCCAGCAGTTGGACCAGTTTAATGAGAGAAAAATGTGTGTATATCATATATTCTTCTGTATTATACAAGCTCGGGATCGATCTACCCATTTATCAAGCTACATACTAGAGAATGTTTATTACAGTGATTTCTACATGCAAAAATGTAGCACGGGTTACTTTTATATTATTGTCAGATGCATACACAATACATTACACAGTTTGTAACTTTAATAGCTGTTATATGACGAAAAAACGTTTGTAACATTCGCAGTTGAGTCAGACATGCTGGCAGTTATCGTCACAAACAAGCTAGTCTGTTAGCCAGAGGCGAGCTTTAGGAGGAGAATCGATGAACAATACCTGTAAAATTGATATCTGGTAGGGTCACAGAGCAACTCGTCCTCGTACTCCTTTTCTTCAGTAACTTTTGAAGTTCCATCAAAAACATCGTCGTTAGCAGACATAGCTAAGTTTGTTAGCCAAGATGGCCTGCCCGTGCCCCGGCAGAAAAGGAATGCGTCACTTCCCGTGAATTAATGAAATATCGCTCTGATTAAATTTCTTTTTACATTTGAAATGTTCAGACGTTCCGAGATTAAAATTAAAAATCCAAACCCATGTGCTAAATCGTGCATTTTATAGCAACCTTAAGAATTTATTGTTTTTAAGTGTACATTTTAAACTAAACGTACCTGTTTAAACTAGGCATGCCTATGTATTAGAGATTAGGACTGTCTGCTTTCATTGAATGCCATTGTCACTTTAATGGCAGATACTTTTGATACAGAGCGCGCTACCTACCAAGCTTTGAAAATAATGCCACTGCTTCTTGTAGTCGTTTCTTTGGCCTAACACTAGTTGAAGAAAAGTTCAGATGGAAGAAAACCTTTGAGCGGGACTTTATTATCATTTATAACTTGACGATAGAAAAATAAATAAATGCTTCCTATCTGTGACCGTAATATAAATTGTTATCAAAATTATGTGTTGAGCAGAATGAAGAATTAAACAACATGCATAATCATCAACCGATACATGTTTAGGACACTCCATTATTGTTCACACTGAATGGAAGGATTCAACAGGACCTGTGAAATATAAAAATAATCATTCAAATTACAAAGTAAAGCAAATCATTTATGCTTCCTTCTTCTCAGTGATGGCGGCTTTTGAAGTTCACTGGGAGTCGTCCTTGAGATCCAATCCATGTTTCTCTATGTAGCATCTGAAGAGAAAATATTTAAAGTAAAATTAACTTCCAGAAGTGCCCATGGGTCCTATTCATGTTCTCAAACCTCCAATACAGACAAGTTCAGGCCTAATGTACAAAGGAGTTTGTGTAATTCCTACTAAAAATATTCAAACTCAGAAAATGGTTCACTAAAAAAATTCCAGCGTATGAGTCAGTCATATTTAAATAAACCACGAGACCAGAGACTCTTCTCTCCGCGATCATAGAAAAAATGAAATTTGTTACTTTGAAACATTATTGACATGGATTACACAACATTCGGTTCAGACAACCTTCGGTGTAAGTGTTACATCCACGGTTAAATACAAGAATACTGTATGTTGACGATCCGTGGCTTATTTAAAACATCTTCAGATGAAGTTTAGCGAGAATAAAACTTTTACTCAGAAACTTAATCTTAACATCGTCATAAATACTGAGCGCTTTGTCTGATCGTCTTTGAGCTTCAGAGATTTTGTTGATCACCTGCAGAACACGTACATTCTTATTATACTCATCTGACTAGTGTTTACAAATAGTCATCATGTGATGTGTATTAATATAAGTGTGTTTTTAAAGAATGCATCTCTGATCACGCTTGCAGCTTTAGTTTGAAATAACTGACGTGATGTGGTTTCTGCGACTCTCAAAATGAAGATTTTAAGCGAAAACAAGCCTACAATTCCTTCTCTTTTTTCTGAATTGTGTGTAATGCCTGTAGGGAAGTCCAAACTTTTTGATACATTTTTGATACATATGAATTATCTCCAATTCTGTGATGTTGGCAGGAATCTTTAGTTTTTTTTTTATTAGCTGTGGCATGAAGACAAATGCATATGAAAATCTGTTTGGTTTTAAGATAAACACAGTGTGTCTTTCAGCTGCTGGTCTGTGAACTAGGCCTGGTCCCAACAAAAGCAAAAGAAGCCAAACACCTCAACCCCCTGGTCTAGAGTGTCACAAATCCAAAAAAGGTCAATTGATCCAGAACATTTTCTGTCCTCAAAGACAGAAAATCACGCCCTTTTTGCCTGAGGTAATTAAATAGCGTTGAGGAAATATTTTACAAAAAAAGCACATCTTTATGAGATAAATTGATATTTTGTCACAAGACACATTTTACCTTCTTGCAAAGTTATAAAGCGCTTCTTTTCTCTCCTGGAAAGACAAGTGTCTGTCAGCTGGTGATTTCCCAAAAGATTGGACAGCAGGCTGTGAACGGAAAACAAGAGTTTATTGAAAATGGAAAGAAGTATAAACGATATCTAACTTTATTTTATGTTCATGACTGTGTGTTTAAAGGGATAAAACAGATTCTTTAATTTTGACAAGTAAACAAAAATACACATACACAAAAACAGAGTTGTGAATGAATTAAAAAGTAAAACCTTAATGGTAGCGGCAGATTCATAGCAGTAGGCGCTACTTTTAGAGGCCTCAAATGATGTTCCAGAAGCCTCTGCCTGATTTTCATCATTGTTCTCCAGCAGATTGGTAATCGTGGTGTCGACACAATTTGTTTTTGCTGGAAGTTAATAAGATGGTTATTATATGATCAAGCCCATAAATCCATGTGAGGGAGAGCATTAACTTACCCAAGTCTCTGCTGATGACATTCAGAGGAATGTGAGGCAGCACATCCTTCACCTGCTGTGCCATTTTAGCCATACTGCTGTCACCCACTCCCACCCTCTGAACCATAAACCCAAGCCCCATGGATACAGGTCGAACACCTGAGAGGAGAAATCGTTAACACAAACCGGACCTTTTTTTTGTCAAAATACCAGAACTTAAACATCAGCAATAAGAAATGATCACACGAGTCAAAAAAGGTTGATGATGTAATAGAATTTGTTCCAACTAAATAAAATAAAAGGACTAAATAATTCTTAAAAATACTATGCAGTAGGATTCATCTTAAACGGAGACTGCACAACATATTAAAAAAACAGGTTGTATTTTTAAACTCACTTGTGGTGGTTTGTGGCCTTGAGTGTCTTTTTCTCTTGAGGTGTTCAGCTTTGTCAGCTTTTGTTATCTTTGTTGGGATCAGGCCTAGTTCACAGGCCAGCAGCTGGAAAACACACAGTGTTCATCTTAAAACCAAAGAGATTTTCGTATGCATTTGTCTTCATGCCACAGCTAATTAAAATGAAATACTAATGAATGATGCCATCATACAGAATTGGAGATAATGCATTAAAATGTCAATCATGCGGCTCCTCTTGAAAAAGGATGTCAATTTTTTTTTCTGTAAGAGAAAATCTTCTAAAACGTGTTTATGTTTTACTTATCTTTAGGAGAGAAAGACAAAAAGAAAAGAAAACAAGACTTGTTGGAATGACAGTGATCGTCGTCAGTAACAGAGGTTGCTGGTCTAAGAGCAGACAAATCTTTATACAAGTCAGAAGGCTAACTATGGACATGAGGAAGGTAGGTGTGACCAAAGAGAAAGCACAAGGTGGTCCAAGAAAGTTAATGTTCAAGCACTTTTTATAATAGGTTAAGCTCATTGCATGCATGCGCTTAATAAATTAGTTTTAAAAGTACAATCCACATTAATGATGCCATATCGACAATGTCACAGCAGGGAACCACTACACTGATACAAGTGAAAAACATAATATATCTAGTGAGGCAAAGCAATGCGGAGGGAATGTAGAACGCATGCGTGTACTTTGACCTTGAAACGATTTTAAGTACCTCCTGAACTTTGTTGGCAAACTCTTGCGTGGACTCACTAGCTTGTCTTGACACTGGAGGCAGCCAACTAAAGTAAAAAAAAAATAAGCTTCGGTCACTAAAGTCACATTTACTTCGTGAAAAGATTTTCAAATAAAACATCAGAATTCATTTGGTTATTAAAGACCACAACAAAAACCTTGATTATGGTTTCAATGTGTACTTTGCAGAGGTTTATAAAGATATAAATTATTTACTACCTTACTTGATACACTGTACATGGAGCAAAGAATGTCCACAGAAGCTCAATCAGCCAGCCGGACTCAGGTGTGTTCTGTAGACAGAAAACCCAATGGTCATCAAGCACAAATGACTTCATAAAGCATGCATAAAGAATATTTAACCTGAAGTAGCAACATCAGTTATCTTCTACTTTGCCTCATTCAGAAATACTTCGCAACTTCCATATAGATCAGGTAAATGCAACATGACAGCAGCATCAAACTATTTTAAAACCTCTAGAATAGATTTCAACAGGATTTGCTCTAGTGCTTCCTTCAGCATAATTATTTTACGATAACTCTTGATGGGAATTACAGTAAAGAGGTACTGTATGAGCCTGTTATCATCAAGGTGACTTGTATTCATTGGCTTCATTTATGATATTGAATGCCCTGTTCTTTATAATGAGGCAATCTCGTGAAATACACAAATAGACAAATAGACATCGATTTCAGGCATTTATAATAACAGTGTGATGAAATAATAATAAGAAGCAATTTTCTTTGGCATTACCAATGCAATCAGGGGTCTTGTAACTCGTAAGGCCACTGGCTGAATAGTGTGAGTCAGAGAAAAAGGCCAGGAACTGAAAGAGACAAAAGATTTCCCTTATACAGTAAACTAAATTAATTATGAATGATGCTAATAGAAAAGGTGATCTTGGACTCACGTGAACTTTAAAAGGCCTGCCCGACCATTTGTGGTCTCCTCTTCAGGGAGCAGCAGCAGCGGCGGTGTTCCTTCAGTAGAGCAATATCTCTGAAGAGACTCACCGATGGCTTCATCCCCCGACTGGACTTCCATGAATCCTCTGGCCCAGCACATGAAGCCTGTGGAACCCTGCAGTTGAGGCTTGAGAAGATGTTGTCAATTACTTACTTAATTATTTACCACCATAGCACAGCATCATGTGATACATACATAGTGGTATGCAAAAGTTTGGGCACCTGCTGAGCTTTTGAAGCAGCAACCTAATTTTAACATGTTATACCTTATGGTAACAGAAACATCTCAGTAGTGAAATCATTTTTATTGGTCGAACAGAAACATTTGTAGGTGCATTTAAGCAAAAATAGGAATGTGCATACATTTTGGCACCCTAAAGAAATAATTTCTTTAATATTTAGTAGAGCCTCCTTTTGCTGAAAGAACAGCCTGTAGACCCTACTATAAACACGGACATATTCCTCCATACAAAAGTTCTTCTAGTTTAGTCAGGTTTCTTGGTTTCTGTGCGAAGACGGCCTGCTTCAAATCAATCCATACACTTTCAATGATGTTAAGATGTTTTGTGTCCTTCCATTTCTGCACTACATTTCTGACTGTGGAGACGGACAGTTCAAACCTTCTTCAGTTTATCAACATAAAGTTATGTAATGATACTCTAAGAATTTTGGTCTGGAAAAAACTGAAATGACTACTGGCTCTGTAGAAAATCAAATTGTGTTGCTTTGATCTTCTCTTACAAATGATCATGAAATCTTAGAGGGGTGGCCAAACTTTTGCATACCACTGTACATAAATACTTGTGTTAGCACTATATCTTATTTAGCCAACCTTCGTGTAAACTTACAGTGCAGCAGGAGGTCAGGAGGTTGATGATGTTGTGATCAAACCTTGTCACATGATTGCATATGAAGAGCTTGATAGCTCGGTCTCTAGCGCCAGGATACTTCTGTCTCACGTGCATCCCCAGCATTGAGCACATTACCCGCACAATAAACCTAACAGATGAAAAAAGACATATAACGGACCATGAGGAATGTTAAAACACTAGGACCACAGCAGGTTAATAAGTTTACCAACTTAATGTACTTATTTAAACGTAATGTATTCATTTTATATGCCTGTTCCCTTAAAGTGTTTGACAAACATAATAATTTCGATCTCATCAGTAACCTCTTCTTGTTGACACAATTTTAAGATGTGTGGTTGATTTGGCTATCACAGAGATTTGCATCGTACTCCTTATTTTGGAGGGAAATTATTCTTTACACACAGTACATATTAAGAATCCCCTGTAGCTTCACAAATTTTCTAAAAGCATAATGGTAAAATAAATAAAAGGAATTCATGTTTACCTCCTTAATTATAAAGACCTTTGCTGTAAATCCCCCTTAAAGCATCTCAATGTTACTGCTCTACAATTCATAAGTTACTCTGTCTCACATTATACACATCACATTTAGTCTAAGTTTGTATATTGTAAAATATTTGCATAATAAAATGAGAGATTATTAAACACTCACCTTTTGATAAAACTTTCAGGTAGGGCACAGCTGACTAAGAATACATGAATGCCGATAAAAATCCTTATAAGCATTAAACAAATGCCAATAGGAAAATATATCAGCAACAGCAGGAGAAGAAATCCATCTTTAGGAAACCTGGTTAAAAAAACATTTAAAAAGCCTTAAGACAGTGACAGCAGCTGCGAATTGTAATCAATGATAAACATGCATACTCTGCCTCCTACTGGCTATTTCTGTAATTTACCACCCCAAGGCCTGACCTCTGTGCTGAGAAAGATTAAATTACTGGCCACATACGTAAAGTGGCGGTATGGCCTGACCTTTACAATGCTTAACCTACACCTAGATTTAACAATTTCTTATTCAGCATTGACAGAGGTTGCATTAGAGGGATTTTGAATTCTTGTTAGAAATAGAAGCAATTTTTTTTTTTTTTTTAAGTGAAAATAAGACATGCATTAGGCTCTGAATTGTAAAAAACGTAAGCATTTTCATTACTTCATTCTGTACTCTCACCATAAAAAAAAAAAAAAAAAATCAATATTGTGTTTACAACATTGGCAATAAAATGTTTGGGATATTGCGTCACTCTATCAGTGTATTTTGTGTTAATAGAACAGTGTCCTTACATTCATGCTTAAGCTAAAATATTTTTATATACATGCTTTACCTTCTTATATCATATTTAATTCCCTCAGATCGTTTATTTTCAGATTTAAAAGAAAGACAGATAAGAGGTACAAATATCTTATACCTCCTTATCCTGACACCGTACACGATGCCAGTTCATTTGAAGACTATCTAAAGGGCTCCGTTTTGTAGACTTCTATTCTATTATACTCGATTACAATATACAATACCCATATATTATCAGGTGTATGTAATAATCTATAGCACCGTTTCATAATAAATGACACCTTAGCAAAGCTAGCTCGTTAGCTGCAACAACACATAGTGTACACGTAGTAGGAACGTTAGCTATTCAAAATGTTTACATTGACCTACAACAGGTCTTTCGAGGTACATTAGAGGTTCTAAGAGACAGATTAACTTACCGACGAAAGTCAAACATATCTTCAATCACCGTGGTGTCCATTTTTTTTTTAAGTCGAGCCTTCACTCAGTGGCCACTGCTATGAACACAACCAGGACCTGCTCCCCAAAAATAGGTGAGTCATAACGAACACATCTGTTGAGACCTTAGTGCTCTATGGCTGATCACGGCCAGCTACGGGGAGAGTTTTTGTGCAGCGTCAGGAATAAAAGAATAACCCTGAGGCTAGCTAACAGCTAATGTCAACATAAAACGGCAATGCTAACAGAGCTAAAGCTAACATCCGCGACCAGGCTTTTCAGAATAAAACGATTCTCTTCGAAACGATATTTACGTACGATACGCTTTATTTTTGTTTGAAGTTACTAGCAGAAATAACAAATGAAGACGCGTATTGTGTTTTACAGAGGGATAAAGGCCACAGCCGCCCAATAATTTGAGTAACTAAGACAGGGTTAAAGAGGAGATTGTAGACTCAGATAGCAACATTACATTGAATCAACATTGATACATTGGCAGGCGGATGGTTAGTTTCAACATTGATATCTGATATTGAAACCTACACTGAAAGTGCTCGCTATGATAAACATTGTAACAATGTTAGATTTTCAGTCAATTCTGACATTGAATCAACGTTGTTTCAACTATGTTATTAACAACATTAAAACAACATTACATTTAGAACAATTATAACAATAAATCGACATTGAATCAACGGTATATGCATTACAATAGACACAAACATAACGGCTGCTTTACTGCATAGTATTATGACAAAATGAAGTCCATTATTAGTTTAGTTATTTATAAGGTATTTAGCCAAATAATTCCAAATGACTATATTCATGCATAATAACATCTAAATAAACATAATGAACATAAACAATTTCCTGAACAACGTATTTAATTAAACAATTTGTCCTCTTAGCTCGTTTTTTTCCTTGGTCTTGCAACTCCGCCACTCTCCTCCTCCTATCAGGTGCATAGGGGATCAACTTCTGGAGCGTGTCCCTCTACTGCAACTCTGTCAGTTTTGATTTTTTTTTCTAAAAAAAACGGCAGCCGCTGAAAAACGAAACAAAAAATGTATTTTCTCCTTTTCTCAAGGAATATGTTCCTCAATTTAGTATCGTTGAGAAAATTATACTGTCCTTGCAAAATTTGGCATTAATGCTGATCATTCCCTGTTGTGTTTCAGGAGCTGAACCTTAACTTGTATATTTGTAAATGGGAAAATGGAATATACAGTAGCTAAGTGATTTGAATTAAGCTGATATGTTTTAAATAATTATCCCTAGTTCATATTGACCCAGTGGCAACACAAGGTATACCACAAACACACTTATTTTAGGGCCTCCGTGTCACCTTTTGCACAGAAAAAGATAGGTAATGCATACCATTCCTTGCTGGCAGATTGTGGTAAGAGATGTAGTTATTAATTACCATAGCTAGAAGCAAACGGACCAAATAAGTAAAATGAACACAATTGAAGTTGAAAAAGCTGGGAAAAGAAGCTTGAAAGCCAATCAATATAGCTACAAATGTATAATAAAGCCAGTTGAGTCAAATACTGTTTATCTCTGTAATCCAAACCAAACATTAAGCTATTTAGACCAGAGGATGATTATTGAAAATAACAAAATATAATGATTCTATATAACAACAGCAACTCTAGAGGTTCCAAGATTAAGAGATACAGTATAGGTCAATCATTTTGACATTTTGACATTTCGTTGTCCGTATGCAAATTCAGTGGCTGGGTCTAACATCAGTCTAAGACAGTGATTGGGACAGCCTCGGATCAACTACCACTGCCTTGAGAGCATCACACGTTCATTTGGTTGTGCTGCGTTTATGTTCATAAGTAAGTTTTGTGTCCAGTTGTCTAGTGATCAGAGAACCTGAGTTATTCATTTCCTGCACAGCTGGGTGAGCAAATCACAGTGTAATGTCTCTCAAGTCTAACAACTTGTATAATTACTCAGGTGTCAACCATGTCAGAATACAAACAATTGTAACTGTGGTTTGAAGTGTTAAGTTCAGAGTTTACGGAGGTCCTTGAAGGCATCGCAAGTCTCTGTTTGTGAAGAAGAAGAAGACAGGGACAGGTGTGTTCACTGTTTTTTGGCGTTGTCTGTGGCCCAGCAGCCTAATCAGCATTATCATAAAGTTGATAAAACGTTCATGCTCTCTCTCTCTCTCTCTGCGAACGCTACACATTGTCTAAATTAAAAAGAGAGTTGGCCTTTTATTCAATTTTAAATTGTTACTCATAACAATGCATCTAATTGTTGCTAATTTGAAATGAAATAAATATCTGCATCACATCATCATTAAAAGAAAATTGTTGCAATAGTCCAGACGAGAAGAAACAAACGCATGGATTACAAGCTCCAGATCATGTTGTGACAACATTTTCCTAAGTTTAGAGATTTTTCTCATTTAAAGGAAACGGTTTCTGAGAGACATGTCTTACAACACCCAGGTTTCTCTGGCTCAGTTTGACAGACTGACCCAAGTCACCCAAGTACTGACTCAACCCTGGAATCTTATCAGGAGCAATCACCAGAGTTTCAGTTTTGTCCACATTTAGCTGTAAAATGTTTTCACTCAGCCATTGTTTGATTTCTAACAAACAATTGACTAAGCTTTTCAGCCTCTGGGGCTCAGTTGGATTAAAAGAGCAGTAGAGCTGGATTTCATCAGCAAAAATTTGATAAGAAACATCAGGAAATCTCTGCAGCGAGAATTCTAACCCGCTCAAGTAGAAGAACTCACATTTCTCCGATCCTTAAAACTCTTCACTGGCTACCAGTTTCTTTCAGAATCAAGTTTAAAATTCTGTTTCTTACTTTCAGAGCTATTCTTGGTCAAGCTCCTCCTTACATCTCCTCCGCTTCTCATCGAATCGGACTCTGTGGAATATCGGTTGAACTCTCGGGTATCGGGCGATTTCCACAAGAGACCGAGAAGGAGATCCAGAGTACAGGTGCGGATGAGATGCGCAGTCGCGAACGTTCGGAAGAACTCCAACGTCATTGGATGTCATCGATGTTTGATTGACGTTCCTCTCACTGAAGAGAGTGGTGACACGTCAGCACTGCCGCTGCCTGGACCTCAACGAAAGGTGTTAAGATTTTTTCATTTCCTCTCTTTAATTCGGCTTTTACAACAGAGTTGAACGTGAGTGACAGCTGTCACCCACGTGACCTCTGCTGTTCTCTTCAAAAGATCCTGCTCTGCACACCTGTCAGTGACCCGGCGTCATCAGTGACGTCATCGGTGCTGAACTTGGGACTTTTGAATGTTTGCTCCATTACTAATAAATCCTTTTCTCTAAATGATCTTTTTACAAGAGTAAATTTGGATTTTATATGTCTTTCTGAGACTTGGCAGAGAGAGGAAGAGTTTATTCATCTAAATGAACTCTGTCCAATAGGATAGTGATGGGATCGGCAGTTCTTTTGACTGTACTGAATCGCTAGAATCAGTTCATTGAAAGTATTCATTCAAAAGATTTGTTCAGATTGTTCATTCACCAAATCACTAACTCAGTGCTTATAGAGCCCTGACTGCAATTTCTCCTACTTCCTGAACGCAGATAAACAATCCGTTACTAGGTTTAATGATTCAGACCCGAGGTTCACATTCACTGCACTTCAGGGACAATGCAAAAAAAAGAAAAAAGGGCGACCCGGTGCGTTCCAAACAAGGACCAGTACACAGACATTCGTGAGAAATTAGGCAAATAGAGAAGATCTTGAGGTGTGTTCACAGCCGAAAACACAGCCGAATCCTTGTTCACTGAACGAATCTGTGTCTCGCGAATCACTGGATGTGAATTTTCCTTTACTGAACGAATCTGTGTCTCGCGAATCCCCGGATGAGAATCCTCGTTCACTGGACCAATCCGTGTCTCGCGAATCCCCGGATGGGAATCCTCGTTCACTGAACAAATCCGTGTCTCGCGAATCCCTGGATGTGAATCCTCGTTCACTGAATGAATCTGTGTCTCACGAATCAGTAGCTGCCTAACGTGACAGACTCTTGTGTGTAGACGATTACAAACAAACATTGCAGATGTAGTAGATATTCTGTTACTTTTAAAAACACTGTACGTTTCCAGCCTGTCAAATAAACAAATAAAGTGTGACTAAATGTCTTGGTTGTTAAATGTTTTATTGCCCATTCAGGTGTGTTTTTTGGATGGCCAGTGTTTTGCACAACAAAGCTGGGGAAAGGGATGGCATTCACTCAGGACAGACACTTGTCTCCACTGTCTCACTAACTCTGCCTGCTGTGTACTGGAGACTCCATTTTCCTGACAGGGATTAATAAAGTATATCAAATCACCAGACGTAACAGTCCCTTTTCTCTTTTCAGAATAATGTATGCATATCCGGTTTTTCGGCGGGAGTCGACCCACAGCATCTGATGGCACCTTTGGAGGCGGCGGAGAGCCAGGGATGTTCTGAGGCGCCTTCCGGAAGTCAAGGCCAAGATCACCAGCGTCCTGGGTTCCTTCCTGAAGATGGACTCCACCAAAAAGGTATCATAGCACCTATTATAATGCCCTACAATACTATGTTTTATTTACACACAGAATACTGATTGCATACACACCATATAGTTTTTGACTCTTTAGTATTATCTCCAAAGGTGACCAAGAAACTGGCCGGCGCCGCTACGGGCACAGCTGCGTGGTGCTACAAGCACGGCCAGGTCCTTGTCTCTGTCCTCACAGCGAGCGAGGGCAAAGGCCTGGATGCCATGGCGGCCGGCCTCATGAAGAGGTACAGAGTGGACAGAGACTTCTGTAGCAGGCACCGCCATTTTCGGGTGAAGGTCATGTTCTCCGAGTGGCTGCTGCTTACGGTTCGCCTGGACATATGGCACTTAATGCTCCGCTTCTGCGCCGGCGTCACCACGGAGGCCCATCCCCTCTACGGCATTTTCATGGCCCGCCTCTCGAGGTGCATCTTCGAGTGGGATCCGGAGGACGTCGTGCCAAAAAGGAGGAGATGGTGGCGTGGGAGGCCGGTTGCGTCTCGGTGGACGCCGTCGACGGTCTCATCAGCCGGAATGAGTTGGCGCGCCACTGCCGGAGGAGGACCAGGGGGACGGAGGTGACCGTCAAACAGATCGGTTCGCTGATCAGTCTGTTTGACAGCGCGAGCAGGAAGGACACTTTGGGCGTTCTGTTGTTGGACCACGAGTGGATCCAGCAAATCTGGAAGGAGCGGCGGAGACACGTGCTGTTTATCGAGGAACCCAAGGGCGTGTCTTTGTACATGAAGACAGGCACCCTGAGGAAAGGCGTTGAGCTGCCGTGCTACAGGTGTGCCCGTGGTTCCACGTCCCTGTCCAGTCCTTCCACCTCCACCTAAACAGGTTCATCCCAGGTGAGCTACGAGTCTTAACAATGACACCACAGTCCTTCTCAGTGACGAGACACCGTTGTAATAACCATTGGCATTATTATTCAGGATCATTGCACAGCTTAAACCCATTGACTCATGTTTATTTAATCTCCAGGAACCAGTGCATTTACCGGCGTATCTTCTGGAGGGGCTGATGCGCTGGAACGATGACTGCACTGTCAGGGAGGCGGTGGAGCAGCTGAGCTGGCTGGTGCTCGAACGGATGTGGGATGAGCGGTTCCGCAGACCTGGAAAGTACACAGGTATCAACCGCGTCTGGTGAGCGGCCGCTTCAAAGCTCCGAAGCGGGCGGGAGTCACGGAAGGTGCCGAGAGCGTCAAGCGCTGCTTCATCGGCCATCCTGTAACCGGCTCAGTGGCCCAGCACCAGCCATTGGTTGAAGCGAAGTGCATCAAGCTGTGCAACATGCAGAAAATGACACCAAGAAGGCTGGAGTGTCCACCCCCAGATGGTCCACGATCCTCCGGAGTTACGGTCAACTACGGGAGATGGTTCTCGACAGCCAGCGGGTGGTGGATGGCACGTTGATCCAGCTGTTTGAGGTGAATCAGCGGACACTCACCCAGTGGTAAGTCAGTCAAATCGTTGACAAAATAGTGATCTAGTAATATGACAAAGTAACACATCTAACAATAATTACCTCTCAGGTTCCAACGGCGTCAGAAGAACCAGGAGTTGAGTGTCCTGTCTCAAGGACTCCATCAGACGCCCCGCCTTCCTGTGGCGCCCGTTTCCCATCACCCACCGGAGCGCAAGCTGGATCGTCTCCCGTCGCCTTCCGGCCAAAGGCACGAGTTTGTTCTTCCTCCAAATCTGGGAGGAGCCCTTCCTGTTCTGCGGCCCGTCCGCGGCCAGCTGCTGCAAGGAGGAGAACACTTAAGCGGCAGCGGAGGCCAAGGAGGAGGCGAGTGGTGTCCAGAAAAGAAAATATTCCTGAAAGGTGGCGTACAACACTTATAGCCAGTGTATACAACCAAAGACATGGACATGGCAGCGAGACTTTCTGCGAGCGTGCTGCCAAGACCCTTGAAAACTGGCTACAAGACAAGAGACAGAGAAAACTGTAGCCAGTTTAGACATTGTGCCTTTTGCACTTTTGTAGTTGTGTTTCCACGTGGGTGTTCATTTATTTCTATTGCATTTTGCACTTCTCATTGTGGTTCTGTCCTTCAATATGCACATTCATTTATATTTATTGCATTTTCACTTTGTGTGCTAATTTAAATAAATTATTTTGCACTTTTTCATGATGGTTGTTTGTCAGTGTTTTTTTTATTTGACTTTTGTTATTTTTATATAGACACAATAACATATTTAGACACATTCAATAGGATTGTGTAAATGTGTTTTTATAAAACGCAATAAATAATGAAAATAAGGTCTTGTAAATAGAAAAATACAATTAGGCAATATGCGGTTTTGACACTTGGGGGCAGCGGTTCCACCGTGTGTCAGTGATGTCGTTGGTGAATGTGTGCAGTCTCGTTAAACAATATTGACATTTAATAAACATATTTGGTTGGACAAATGTGTTTCTGTGTGTGTTTGTTTAAGTGTCAACCTAAGAGAATGATGATGGTTTGATATAAACCATTAAGAGTTGCATGTTGTTGTATGAATAATTAAATAATATGCTATTTTCCACTTCTTATAATTGACTTCACTCATGAACCTCACAGCACTTCATTGAGTATTTAAAATGTTCCTTCAATTGCTTTTAAATGTGTGTTCTTTAAATGAATAAACTTGCACAAAACGAGCGTTGATCATTAAAACGTTTATTTTATTTATTTTTTCTCGAAAAAGTTATATTTTTTAACATGATACGTCACATCCGTCAAAACATCGTCACTTCACGTTTGTGACGACAGGTGCCACTGCCCTAAAACCACAGACATATATACATACAGTAGATGGCGCTGTAGGTACACTTTCTGTCCTATCAGTACAGGATCGGGGGAACCTGCAGTATCCCTGCGGCGCAAACTTGATGACGTCACGTACCCTTTAAAATACCATATGCTGCTTTTTTTTAAACGATTGCCAAACAACGTCATTTCGTTGCCAGTTTTCACTGCTGTGTTCTTCTGTGCAATGACAATAAAGAAAGTCTAAATTCTAAGTTGCTTTACTCGCACACACAAAGAGTGAGCCTTGGCAGCCGTTGCAGTTATATAGATTATTTAAACACAATTGTTAAGGTATAACTGATAGGATGTGATCAGAGAACGCACCAGTGTGCTTGTAAAGATTCAGCGAGTTTGTCATGTAAAAAGGATTTCCGACTGCTCATGAACACACCATTTGTTTCTTGTTAAACCCCTCCCACTAAGTGTTTTTGTTTGACAACAGACAGAACCGCAGTGACCCAGGTTGGTTTTGTGTAACAGCTATTTAAAAAATAATAAACAGAACTGATTACGAACCCGATCTCTTCCCAGAGAAAACAGTGGTTCTAACATGGCGACAGGACTACTCGATTGCCTGCTATTGCTTGCGGCGTCAACAATGGCTCTGGCCGCAGTGATGGGGCTGGGAGAGGACCTGGATGGGCCACGGTTAGGCCCTCCTGGCTCTCCCATTCATCTGAAAGAAAGCGATCCAGGCTTGAAGAAAGTTCTGAAGTTCGCCGAAGATCATTACAACATGGGCTCCAACGCCATGCACCTCCGTAAAGTCAGCCATCTCGTCTCCGCCACCAAACAGGTAATTATTGTCAGATACAACATTTAATTACTAAAATTTGTATTTGGTGAGATTTAATTTACAATACAACGTAAATAGGTTATACTCGGGCCTTCACATAAATCTCTGTCGACAACAGTGGCGGTGTTGTTACAAATTCTGCCCCCCCACTTCCTACGTGATGACGTCACACGCGGCATATGCGAACGTCTCTTTAAACTATTTTTTATGGGTTAAAGAAACGTCAACAGAAGGTTTACATTATACTTTTTACCACACATAAAACATTTATATTGACGAAAAGGCGATGTTCGTCAACATAATCACTTTCTGTTCTTTCATTTCCTGGTCTGACGACACACGTGACTTTGAGACCAACGGAAGTGACCGCGCTACATGTGACGAAGCCGCTGATTGGCTGAAGCTGTTTTACTAATAACGCACAACTGTACACCTCTGTACTCTACCTGTCTATAGTTAGGATCATAAAAACCTCAGTAATTATTTAGTTTTCATTCCGATTTTTTTTCTTCCCGATTTAAATCAATTATTAAATGTACATAAGCGAATTATTTCGGAACTCGAATGTTTGTATTGCATTGTACAGTTGTGCGTTATTAGTAAAACAGCTTCAGAACATCGTCTTTTCTGTCAATATAAATGTTTTATGTGTGGTAAAAAGTATCATGTAAACCTTCTGTTGACGTTTCTTTAACCCATAAAAAATAGTTTAAAGAGACGTTCGCATATGCCGCGTGTGACGTCATCACGTAGGAAGTGGGGGGGACAGAATTTGTACCTACAGAGGCATTGAAATTGTCGTCAGCCAGACCCAGTAGATTATAAAGTTTAGTCAGACATGAACTCAAAGGATTTCATAACACCGTCGGACAATTGCTACATACGCAACTATCAATACAGGATTTGCACAATTACAGTATAGACACTGCACTATAATACCGCGGTGAAGTTGGTTTGATATTAAATTCGATAGATTTGGATTGTTAAATATAAAAATTAGTCGTGTTGAGATGTTCACATCAGAGTTACATTAATGATCAATATTGAATTAATATTAACACAAACATGTGTTAACAAGCAGATAATTCACAAACTTAGAAATATGTTCTCATTCACAAAATGATGTTTCTTTGATGATCTTTGTTTATTAAGACAACATCTAACGTTTTATAGTGAATATGTTAATCCTTTATTTCGCACAATTCAGAAAAAATGTAAAGGAATTATAAGCTTGTTTTTATAACATGACAAACAAAATTATCTGCATCTGATCGCTATAAGTCTTCTCTACAAGAGTAACTTTCTTGTGAAATAAAACCACGTCAGTTTTATCAAACTGTAACATGCAGAATGAAAGCTGCTGAAGCCGGTTTCCCTGATGTGATCATGTGATCCAAATATTCGATTCCTGTTCACATTGTAGCATTGCTATTTTAAATGTTTAGTTCTTGGTTTTCAATGACTTTCCCTGCAAAATTACTGACTTGTGGAGTTGCTGAATGACAGGGTATGAGATTTCACTGATATTTTTCTAATTATTCTGTTTGGACAACACATGGAAGAGAAGTCATGACCAGAGCCAAAAGATGAGGCGTGGCATCCTGGGAGTTTCTAATAATACCTCTAATTGGGCATATAATGGGTTGGAGGATTACTTAAGTTATTATATTGAACAGTTTTAGGTTAATTAATTAATTATATTCTAGACAACAATTCCTATGGGACATTATATACCTGTCATCATGAACAAAAGCGTCACCGACCTACTCCCTTTATCAAAATATATGGCTTGTAAATCAATATATTTATTTTCCTGCTTTTGGCACACAATTCACTTTTCTTACTAAAATCCAAAACACTCTGAGATCTCCCATAACCACAAATGAAGTTGCACTTGACACTTTTCAAACACCTTCCAAATATTATTACTATGTCTTTCATTCATATATTTTGCATACCCAAATACTACATACACCAGACCTTATATGGATTTCTCCAATCCTTAAAACTCTTCACTCGCTTCCAGTTTCTTTCAGGACCAACTTTAAAATTCTGGTTCTTACTTTCAGAGCTATTCACGGTCAAGCTCCTCCTTACATCACTGATATGATCCAGCCTTACACCCCAGCTCGGGCTCTGAGGTCTGTGGATCAGAATCTAATTATAGTTCCACGCACACCGTTCAGGTGTAAAAGGTGCGAGTTGCTGTCCTTTGTCGTTCTTGGGACCAGTGGACGGAGACAGAAAAAGACAAAGATCTGCTTTTAAATGAACAAGGGGATTTATAACGTATCGAGTCCAATGTAGAACATTATGAGTGGAAAGATTGTGTATATCAGAAAGGTGATTGGAGAGGTAGAAAGAGTGGCAGGAATAATATTATTTATGTGAGGGTGTATCCCCGTAAATAAGAGGAAAAAGTATAAATGGGGTGTTCATTAGCTAAGATCAGAAGGAGTGATGATAGATAATATTCAGGATGTGTCCTTTTGGAAGTGTGGTTGGTTGCTGGCATCCAAATAAACCAAATGTATTTACAAATATAGAGGAATATGTGAATAAATATTAAACAATATAATTTATTAAAATCAACGTAAGTGTAAAAAAATATTCCAAATTTCAAAAATGCCTTGAGATTAATTTCAATGAACCTTCATTTAGTTACGTTTTTTTTAGAACTCAAAATCATAATGAACTTGAAATTTTCAGCTGGTGAAGGGAATACGCTACACAATCACAGTGGAACTGAGCAACACCCAGTGCAAGAAACTCGCCATGCTGAGGACATGTGACTTCTATCCTGAGGCCCACAAACTCAAGGTTTGTATAATAGTTTGTGTGTTCAAATGGTTCATTACTGCAGCAATTGTGTATCTGAATCTATGTGATGAGCTGGTGTCTTCAAATGTGGGATGATCACTTGGCTTGTGACTTCAGTTATAATAATGTAATAAACCACCAACTGCAACATAGTTGTTTCGAAAAACGCAAATTCAATCCAGTGTTTTTTTTATTTACTGCCAATTTTTTTTAATTTTTTTTTTTTAATTGCCAACTTAAAACGTTTCTTAGAAATAAGCTTTCCTTTAAGTTTAATTGCATTTCCATTTTTTTTTTATTTCAGACTAATTATCATTGAAATCTTGAACAATGAAGCAACATGTGAAAAGGGTTGTAAAATGTGGAACAATTTATCTGATCAGAAGTATTTAGTTAATTGTTTTTTTTCCTGTGTATCATTACTGTGTGTGTGTCTGTTGTCTCCATCAGACGGAGATTTGTGTGTTTGAAGTCTGGGACAATCCTTGGCAGGGGAGCACAACAATTCTCAAACAAAAATGTCAGCCAAAAGGTAAGACCAGACAGGCGTCCCTAAAGGCCTTGACACACCGATTAACTGGCGTCTGACGCCGTCGGGCAGCCCCATGAGGTCGGCGCCCCAAGTCCCTTTGGTGTGTCACCCCCAGTCGGGAGTCAGCGTCCTAGTCGGACGAAAGAAGAGACGGGTGCACGCGTTCAGTCTGGAGTCGGGAGTCTGGCCAATCTGATTGGTTGAGTTCTAGGTTTAGCTAGTGAATCAGTGCAGAACACTGAAACGGAAGTGACTATTGTAAACACCAGATAATACATATTTTTTCCACAAGAATACCAAGGGCTGACAATGCCAGTCGCTTCATTTTCGTGTCGTTATCACGCATATTTTTATTTGATCTTTCGTTCGATGGGTGAAAACACTGACCGTTCTTGACAGTCTCTTTGGTGTGTACAAGGCATTTTTTTTCCGGAGGGACGGCGCCAGACTACGTCAGACCACACAGGACCGCCCGATGGCGTCAGATGCTGACAGTCGGCGCAGTGTGTCTAGGGCTTTAAGGCGTACACTTTTAACACTTTTGCCACAAAAGTGTACGTTCTGCGCATGTGTACGTTCTGCGCATGTGTACGTGCTGCGCATGTGTACGTGCTGCGCATGTGTACGTGCTGCGTATGTGTACGTGCTGCGCATGTGTACGTGCTGCGCATGTGTACGTGCTGCGCATGTGTACGTGCTGCGCATGTGTACGTGCTGCGCATGTGTACGTGCTGCGCATGTGTACGTGCTGCGCATGTGTACGTGCTGCACATGTGCAACAGCGGGTGACGCTGTAAATGCTCTGAGACTAGTCGAGAATGGTCGGTGTTTTCACCTGTTAAACGAAAGATAAAAGAAAATTACGATGGATAACGACATGAAAATAAAAATAATTTAAGAAAATTGAGAAAATACTTTTTAATGGCACTAGCATTTATCAAATAATAATATTTTATAGAATGATCATTAAAGTAATCAAATATGTCCTTAATATTAAAATGACTATGAACATATGTATAAACTTAGATGAACTCACTATGAATTAATAGACAATAATTTATACATAATAAAAAATTATCATTAGATATAATCCAATTTTATATAACAATGTAAAGACCAATAACATTTTAGACTGCGCCATCGATTTTATATAATTTGTGAATTTTATTTAAATACTCTTTTATTTTAATATAATTTTTCATTTTTCTGATTCAACTAAACCTAGCACTCGACCAATCATTACATTGAGCCAACTCGACTCCAGACTGAAATGCACCCCCTATTTTTTCTTCTGACGGACGCCGACTCCCACTGGGGATCACACCAAGACTTGGGTACAAGACTTATGGCCCAGACCCCATAATCTTAAGGCCTTTAAGTAGTTAATTCCATGATATATAAATCTCGCATCAAAATAACTCAAAAGGGAAAATTTATTTAAATAAAACTTTAAGCAAATATTGAAAAAGTTGAGGTATTTAGAAAAAGTAGAGTAGAACAAGCAGTATAATTTTGGTAGTATTCCAAATTAAATCCTAATCTGTGTACCTACAGTTCGAACATTCAATATTCATTTTTGAAATGCAAATCAAAAAATGAATTTCAGGAGATTTTTTTATTTTCATTTTTTAAACATCAATTCTAAATCAAATTTAATGGCATCTTTAAAAAAAAATACAATCAATTTTCAGAAAAGGCCTCGAATTTCTTTATTTCAATTGAATATTTAAATCTTCAGTGTGCCCCGATTTATTTGTATAACAGGAAGGTTCAGTGAGGTTCATGGCTGGTGATGTATTTATTAGAACTTTACAGCGCATCTTATTTACTAACAACATTGTAGTTCTTCACATCACCATCCTTCTATATATAATTCTTCATACCTTCTTTAGACTTTAGACTTTCTTTTATTGTCATTGCACAGAAAACACAGCAGGAAACGAGCAACGAAAAAAACAGCTGAAAGATGTATATATAAAAAGTATAACTATAAATATTAATAAGTTAAAAATAGTGCAATATAGTATAAACAAAATCTAAATAATATTTACTGTAAACAAAAGGGACATGTACAAAACACATTTCATTTTAACCTTCACTAAGTTACGTGATTTTGTAAATAATGTTGTTTTTATTGTTTAAATAAATCTAGGTTGTCAATAAAAATATAATTTTAACTTGCTAGAAATAACTAGAAATAACTCGGTGTTGTGAGAGAGAGTACGGCATGTCTACATCTGACTTCTATGCACTTGATCGATCAGCAGCAACAATTCGCACGAATAAACTTGAGAGATTGATTGTAGAGATTCATAAGAAATATTTATGTAAAGTTTATATTGGTGATATGCTGATGAACAACAACACCCAAGCGTCACTTTGTATCAGATCAGTCAGATATTAAAAATAGAATGAACGAAAGGTAAACAGACCTAAATAATTTGAGAAAATATATTTTAAAATAATATAAGTCGCTCTGTTGCTCCATTTTCTCTTTTCTGGAGCAATATTTATTTTTGTTACTTAAAGGTTGAGATGATCTTTTCCCAGGTGAACCTCAAGAGGCCGACAAGATGGAGAAACTCAGCAGAAGCCAGCCTGTCGAGGTGATCTTCTGCATAATCAGCTGTTCACAACTTTTTTGTTTGTCTTTTTCTGCCTGAATCTGCTGATAACAGTTATGTTTTATCAGCAGCTTCTTGGCCAGTTTAAAGAGTTCATGGGGAAGTACAACAAAACTTACAACAGCCAGGAGGGTGAGCGTGCGCACCAGATACAAACACACAAAATAGATATATACATAGTTATTTTGCTTTAAAGCAAGTTAGATCTTTTAAGAAGATATCGTGAGTCTGTAGGTGCAACAGATGCACCTTCATTACATTTACATTTCATGCCTCTGCCAAGGAGGTTGTGGATCTTCATTTCATTTTTGCATGGCTTCTGACTGCTGCCACTCACCAGGGATTGTATCATTTAGGTTTTATCCTAGACAGGTTAAAAAAACTCCTTGTTAACCAATTTGAGAAAATATGCTTTTATTTTGAAAAACATGTGCAACTATGACCTTCTGTCTCTATCGCTTAATTACTTAATCACATTTTTAACATGAGTGTTTCATACACAGCCCATTAAGTAATTTTAATCTTGACTGAAATTCTTTGTTTGCCAAAAAAAAGAGGTGGACCAGCGTCTGAAAATCTTCTGCAACAACGTGAAGATGGCAGAGAAGCTACAGTCTCTGGATCAGGGCTCTGCTGAATATGGCGTCACCAAGTTTAGCGACCTGAGCGGTGACTGTCGACAAACATGAAATGGGTGTCTGCGATTTCACAAGCTGATCCCGTCTGACTGATGTTCTGCAGAGGAGGAATTCCGCTCCACATATCTGAACCCCTTGCTGAGCCAGTGGACTCTTCAGAGGCCGATGAAACCGGCTAATTCAGCCCATAGCCCCGCCCCAGACAGCTGGGACTGGAGGGATCACGGAGCAGTGAGTCTTGTTAAGAACCAGGTGAGAGGTTAATTATGGATTCATTAATCTAAGCAGCACAAGTTGTATGATTGGCAGTACTCTCTCCTAATGGGCTAATGTCCTGCAGGGGATGTGCGGCTCCTGCTGGGCCTTTTCAGTCACCGGCAACATCGAAGGCCAGTGGTTCCTGAAAAATGGAAGGTTGTTTTCTCTGTCTGAGCAAGGTAATGGTCTCTAAAGAGCTGTAAGATCACATTCATATTGCAGGCCTCACCTCTTAATCTGAGAAAAAATTCTTGTCAGCAGCCCAACATTACACAAAAGAAAAATTAAGTACACTAAACCATGAGTCTCAATTTTATTTACAATAAATGGTCTTCAATAGCACACGTATCTGAAGGTTAATATAGACCTTGTGCATACATACTTTCTATTTTTACTTTTCATATTTATATATTCATATTCAAAATGGCATTTCACTTATTCATGAATTCATTTTTGCAGCTATTTCCTTATGAAGATTGCTGGGCCGAAGCCAGCCTCTTCGGGCGAGAGGTGGGGGACACTCTAAACAGGACACAAGTCTTTAACAGGGCACAAAAAGACATACAACCATATTCAATTAAATTAAATTCAAATCGATTCAATTTTAGAAGAGTCGGTGGAAGACAGATGGATGGAGAAAAGAGTGAGGGAGGACGCAGTGAGAGAAAAGGCGAGAGTATAGACGTAGGGCGACAGAATTGATGTTGCTTTTATATTCTTATCACAATAAACAGATACCCAGACAATGAGCTTGGTGTCTAAAACTCCCGCTTCAACAATCCAAGCCGTATAAGAAGGAGGACTGGTCAGTCTTAACTATAGGCTTTATTATAAAACTAAAGTTTTAAAATTACTCTTATACATTGAGAGGGTGTCTGCCCTCCGGGCTGAAGCTGGTAGGTGGTTCCACAGCAGAGGCGCTTGAAAACTGAAGGCCCTGGTTCCAAATCTACATTTAGAGATTTGTTGTACAGATGTGAGTTTAAGGATCGTAACATCCTAGAAGGTTGATATGTAGGTTTATATGTATTGTATACTAAGGATTAAAGGCGCCGACGAGGACGGCTGCCTCTTCCAGTAGCTCTGCAGCAATTTCTATAATTTTCTGTTTTTTATTAATGTTTTTTACTATAATTTTTTAAATGGATACTTTTGAACATGGGGAGAATTGTATTGTTTACTCAAGAGAGGATCTACTATCGCTGAAGTCAATGGCACGGGCTGGAGATCGCCACGAGATCCCGATCGAACTTCAGCGCCGGTACAGAGGCTGTCGGGCAGGGAAGAGACTAAAGGCTAATCTAACGGACAATCGGAGACGTCACAGACCAACGATCCCAACGATCACGATGGGGAACGTCAATTCACTGACGAATAAGATCGACGAGCTGTCTGCCCTCAACAACCAGTGGATCTACAGAGAGAGCAGCTTGTTGATCTTCACGGAGACGTGGCTCACTCAGCTGACTCCGGACTCACACGTGGAGCTGCCTGGTTTCAGCACCATCAGAGCGGACAGAGACGCGCGCGCGTGTGGGAAGCGCAGAGGAGGAGGTCTGATCATGTACGTGAATAAACGCTGGTGTAGTCCGGGACACGTTACTGTAAAGAAAGTCTCTTGTTGTCAAGATTTAGAACTGTTGGCTGTCAGCATGCGTCCATATTATCTACCGCGTGAGTTCAGTCACGTGATCTCGCTGTGTGTCTACATTCCGCCGAGCGCTGCGGCTGCATCTGCCTGTGAGAAGATCCACACAATGACAGCTCGACTTCAGAATCAACATCCTGACGCGTTTATCATCATCTCTGGAGACTTTAATCATGCCATCCTGGACTCTACTCTGCCTACTTTCCATCAGGCTGTGGATTGTCCCACCAGGAATAACAGGACAATTGACCTTCTTTATTCCAACTTGAAGGACGCCTACAGAGCCAAACCTCTTCCTCCACTTGGAAGGTCCGATCACAACCTGGTCCACCTTCAGTCACAGTACATTCCTCTGGTGCAGAGACAGACTGTGACCACTAAGACAATCAGAAAGTGGACACCAGCTGTGGAGGATGCCATCAGAGACTGCCTTGAAACAACAGACTGGGATGTGCTGCTGAGGTCTCATGGTGAGGACATCGAGGGTCAGACACACTGTCTAACAGATTATTTAAATTTCTGCTTGGACGTTGTCGCCCCTTCTAAGACTGTCCGCTGTTACCCTAATAATAAACCGTGGGTAACAAAGGAGGTCAAGGATGTCCTTAACAGGAAGAAAGTGGCATTCAGGAGCAGGGACAGCGACGCCATGAGATCAGCTCAGCAGGAGGTGAAGCGATGCTTGAGGGAGGCAAAGTACACCTACAGGAGGAAGTTGGAGGAGAAGCTGAGCCGAGAAGAAATAAGAGAGGTCTGGGATGGTGTTAAAACCATCACTGGACACAAGACCAAGGCCTCACTGACTGCAGTGGACACGGTGGAGGAGCCAAGTGGTCTGAACAACTTTTTCAACAGGTTTGAGCAGGTCTCCTCACCCTCACTGCTGCCCGCCTCAGGACCTGCCCCACCTTCTTGTGTCCCCCTCAGCTCCGCACAACCACTTCCCAGCTTCACCTCACTCCAGGTACAGGATGTACTTCGGAGGATTCGTCCAGGGAAGGCTGCTGGTCCTGATAAGGTGTCTGCTCGACTGCTAAAGACCTGCGCTGCTGAACTAGCTGAGCCACTCCAGCATGTCTTCAACCTCAGTCTACGGCTGGGGAAAGTACCAACTCTGTGGAAGACTTCCTGTATTGTTCCAGTCCCTAAAAAGACCCGACCGAGTGTGCTGAACGATTACAGACCGGTGGCACTGACTTCGCAGCTGATGAAGACACTGGAGCGGCTGGTCCTCAAACATCTCAGGCCACAAGTCCAGCACGCGCAAGACCCACTGCAGTTTGCCTACCAGCCAGCAGTTGGTGTGGAAGATGCCATCCTTCACCTCCTGCATCGGACCTACTCCCACTTGGATAAAGGAAGCGGTTCAGTGAGAATCCTGTTCCTGGACTTTTTTAGTGCCTTCAACACTATCCAACCCACTCTGCTGCAGGACAAACTGACTAAGATGCATGTGGACCCTGGTCTGGTCTCCTGGATTACGGACTATCTTACTGATCGACCACAGTATGTCAGGCTGAAGGACATCAAGTCTGACACTGTGGTGTGCAGTACAGGAGCACCTCAGGGGACAGTACTGGCCCCTCTCCTCTTCACCATCTACACTTCGGACTTCTGCTACAACTCAGAGCTGAGTCTCGTCCAGAAGTATGCCGACGACACTGCCATTGTTGGATGCATCAGGGACAACAGCGAAGACGAGTACAGGAGTCTGATACGTGACTTTGTGGACTGGAGTGAGAGGAACCACTTGCAGCTGAACACCTCAAAGACCAAGGAGCTGGTCTTGGACTTCGGGACGTCCAGGACAAAGCCACGTCCAGTGTCCATCAGAGGCGACGAGGTGGAGATAGTGGACAACTATAGGTACCTTGGTGTGTGGATGGACAGTAAACTGGACTGGTCCTGCAACACAGACCATGTATATAAGAAGGTTCAGAGTAGACTGTACTTTCTGAGGAGGCTTCGATCATTTAACATCTGCAAGAAGCTCCTCTGCATGTTCTACCAGTCTGTGGTGGCCAGTGTCATGTTCTATGCTGTGGTGTGTTGGGGTGGAAATGTGTCCAAGAGGAGTGTCAACAGGTTGGACAGGTTGATCAGGAGGGCTGGCTCTGTGGTTGGAATGAAGCTGGACTCACTGGTGACAGTTGCTGAGAGGAGATCATTGAACAAACTACTGTCCATCATGGATGATGACAGTCATCCTCTGAACACTGTCATCAGTGAGCAGAGAAGCAGAATGAGTGCACGAATGCTCCTACCCAGGTGCAAAACAAATACAAATAGACTCAGGGACTCATTCATCCCTCGGGCTATTAAATTGTACAATTCTGAGTTCGGGGGCAGGAGTGCAGTGAGAGAATCTGGATGTTCTGTCTTTGTTGTTTTTCTTTCCTTGACCTATGTTCTTTGTCTTTGTCTTTAGACGTAGATTGATCATCTTGTTCTTCCTCTTTATGTTCTTCTTCTTATTTTATTTTTTATGTATTATTTTTTATTGTTTATGAAAAATTGCTGGCTATTGGTAAAAAACAATTTCCCAAAGGAGACCTCCTGAGGGATCAATAAAGTTTTACCTTACCTTACCTTACCTTATGTTTGGATTAGATCTGTGATGCTCGTTGGTGCTAGACCAGGTGTGGGCAATTATATTTCCGTGGGGGCCACATTATTTACCGTGGCTGTTTTAAGGTGCAGTAAGGCCGAAAGAAGGAAGGGGTCAAATAAAGAATTTGACATTATGGTAACATTTTAAAACGATTATATGAATAAAAGGAAATTAGAAAATAACTTTAGTTTTAATTTGATCGTATATAATTGTAATTCATATATAAAGTATATCATTTTTTTCTTAAGATTAAAAAAAAATCATACTAAATATAATTTATTATCTAAAATGCATCAAATGCAAAACAAGTTATTTTTCTATCACAAATATGTTGTTTTCACCGCACTGAATAAAATATTCTGATTCTGATTCTTATATGCCATAATTTAACTTAATTTTAATTTGATGAATGTAATTTATTATAATTAAACATTTCACTAAAACATATCATATAAACACACTACAAAAAGTATGAAACCAAAACCCATCAAAAGGACATGTAAAAGGGAAAAAAGATATTCAAACAAAGATTCTTAGGAAAGCATACTTATAAAAATGCATGAAATTAAGAAAATTACATTAATACTGGCACTAAATAAATTACGTAATTTAAGCAATTTAATTGTATATCCATTTTTATTTAAAAAACGGATAAAAGCACTACAGAAAGTATAATGACAAAAGTCTTAAAAAGGACTAATAAAAGGCAGAAAAAAGAGAAATAAGATATTAAAACTAAATATATTTAGGAAAATATAAGAAGGGTTGAAATATTAATAGCATTTATGGATAGCGATCTTAAACATTTCTAAATGGCCAGTTTTCCAGTATTATTATTTTACTAGAATACAATTGTGTATTTATTCTAGTAGTGATGTATTTTTTCATAACTGAAATTGGAATCATTTTCACAAATAAATTATGCTTTCAAACCTGTCAATCACAGAGTTGGTGGACTGCGACGGGCTGGATCAAGCGTGCAAGGGTGGGCTGCCATCCAACGCTTATGAGGCCATCAAGGAGTTGGGTAAGTGTTGTTTCCTGTTGCTGTAGGTGAATAGTAAACCTCTAAATAACCCTACCTGTGTATCTCAGGTGGTCTGGAGTCCGAGACGGACTACTCGTACACGGGGAAGAAGCAGCAGTGTGACTTCATTAGCAAGAAAGTGGCTGCCTACATCAACAGCTCAGTGGAGATTTCCCAGGACGAGCAAGGTGGGTAAGAAGTGAAGTGATTTGCATACAGTATCAGCTTAATTACAAACACTAGCTCATTTTAGTTTTACTTTTAATTTTGACCCAGTAACTTCCTCTGCATGTTTTTACATTGTCAGAAAATTTGAGAGTTGAGATGACGTGAATTGAACCAAAATCCTTTAATTCATGACGAAACAATTGAGTTTCATACAGTGTTCTCGCACTTTATTTTACTTCCTTCAGAGATGGCTGCTTGGTTGGCTGAGAATGGACCAGTTTCTGTCGCCCTCAACGCTTTCGCCATGCAGGTGAGATATGACTCAATTTGATGATAATGCAAATCGGAAATATGTGTGTCTGTGTTTCCACTTCAGTTCTATAGAAAGGGAATCTCTCACCCCTTAAAGATATTCTGTAACCCATGGATGATCGACCACGCTGTGTTGCTGGTGGGATACGGAGAGCGTAAGTAATGGAAACGTTAAAACATTGTAAAATCTACTTATTCTGCCATAAAATAAAAACCAAACTGTTATTAAGAAGACCAACAATGACTATGTGTGTTGCAGGTAAAGGAATTCCTTTCTGGGCCATTAAGAACAGCTGGGGGGAGGACTATGGAGAACAGGTGAGTCAACTGTCACAAACTTAAGCAGGGAAAACCTCAATCAGGCAAGGGTCCAAAATAATTAAGCATTCTTGTTTGTGGCCCAACAACTTTTTACATTTGCCAAACATTAACAGTAGAGAATCAGCTGTAAGAAATGAATCAATATTTTGAATTGAAATATTCATGTCTATGTAATATGTTATTACTATGTAATTGTAAGATGCAAGGATTCAGGTTTACTTCAGGTTACTTTTATGTTTTTTGTTTTCTAACGTATACCACTTGTCTCTCTCAGGGCTACTACTACCTGTACAGAGGTGCCAAAGCCTGTGGCATCAACAAGATGGGCTCCTCTGCCGTCGTCAACTAAAACAATTTTTGCAGCACAACAATAGCATCAAGAAAAAAAACTCCTGTTGTTACGATTTAATTTAATTCAACCTCCTTCCTTATCATCCACGCACCTACAAAACTAGTTCTGCCAAACGGTTGATATTAAGTCCAAGATGCAATGTGTTCTTGCACTCACAGTTAAATGATGTCATTTTAATTGTGAATCTGTTATGGTGTCACTCTGGTTGAGTAGCCATAAGCATAAAAGCCTCACGGTGCTGTTGAGTGAGAGAGCTTCTGAGCCTGTTTTTAATGAATTTCAGGATCTAACAGCTTCTCTCACATGCTACCTGTGTGACAGAAAGGGGGAGCAGGAACCTGTACGCAAGACCAATGATGTGATATGCATGTGTGATGAGGTTGTACTGTCTCAACATGCGTTAGTAGCGTAGTGCACAGTCCTTGCAAGACAAGCACTTTTTTTCAACCAGCTCCACCTCATCTTCAGCACCCCTTAGGCCATCCTTTTGTGTCTTGCTTGTGTATTCTTCAAAAACATAGGTCTTGAACTTCTTCCACCGTCCTGCCAAACTGATGAGCTCATTCTGTAAAATGGCTACAGTTGCTCCGTCATCAAATGGCAGAAGACACTTACGTAACTTGCAGTTGTGCTTCTGGGAAACCACCAGCATTAGCTGTTACCTGGTTGACATTTTTTGAATAGAGAAAAGTGCAAAATCAGCATACAGACTTCCTTTTTTTTAATTGCTGATGGATGCTCCCTAAGACAGTGTCCCTTATTTTATTAAATATCTCGTATGCTTTTTCAGCATCAGTCAAAGCCTAATCTCAGCACATCTCTCCAGGCATAGATCTTTTATTTCTGCCACAGTTCTGTCTTCTCATTTTGGTCCTCTATTAAATTGTTGGCCCACTGGACAAACGTGTCGGCTGCTTCCTTGACTTAGGTAAAGTCACTGGTCATATCTTTTAGCTGTGTTTCTGCAGCCACAATCATCTGATGAGCTGTCAGGATGTCCATTCCACTTGTCTGCAGGTATTTTGACACAGGTGAGGTGACCTCGAAGATTGTCAGGAAAATCTGAGATGTTAGTATAGATTCATAGTTCTTGAGCAGGGAGATGTATCCCATTGTTTTGACTCTAGTAGTGGTTCTGATTTTCTTGATATCCATAATTGCTGAGAGGATGTGGAGGACATCAACATACAGAGCCCGGTCTGGCTTACCAAAAGAGCCGAATACCTTCGATAAAGCGACATCCTTGGCCAACCAGCGTATTTCTCCTATGTGTGCAAGACGTCTATGTCTTGGGTCTTTGCTTTCCTCCTCTTAGATGTTCATCCTCTGGTAGGAATCTTTGATAAAGATGGCATTGTTGTTTAATAGATGAAAAAAGAGAGCCGCTAGCCAATGCACAGTCTGTAGCATCTGCCAGCACAAGATTGAGAATGTGCAACAAATATTTATTTGCAACCACCCACTTTGTAAACGGTTCTGTGATGGTTAAAATATATTTATTCTGATTGAGTGTCTGCCTCAGTGGACAAATCAGGTCAAAACCCACCACCTCCCATGTTTATTTCACCTGGAGAAACAGTTTTTGAGATTATATCCAAACTATGTATCCATTTATAAAAATGTAATTATTAAATAATGCACATTAAGTCACCAATGAAAAAAACCTCACAAAATGACAACCCACCGGTTTATCTTGCCTTTATTGGAGTGAAAGATGGTGGCACTGTCTTAATTGGGTCATTCAGTTGACAGTGGTGACAACATTTGACTTTAAAATCATGAAATACACATAAATAATATGTAAAAATGAGTAAAAGTCCTTATTGACATAAGGTTTTACCTCTGCCATGGCATTCCTGCAGCATGGATTGCCTCTGAACCTCTGATATTACTACCAGCCTCATGTAAAGGCAAGAGGGACCAGTCTAAAATAACCGATTCTCTGTTGAAAAAAAATACATCGATTATAGGTTTGAATATAATAAAAAACAAAACAATTTAAAAGTAAGAAAAAAAATCACCCTTTAGGCGATAACTCTATGCTGTGGTGTGTTGGGGTGGGAATGTGTCCAAGAGAAGTGTCAAAAGGTTGGACAGGTTGATCAGAAAGGCTGGCTCTGTGGTTGGCATGAAGCTGGACTCACTGGTGACAGTTGCTGAGAGGAGATCACTGGACAAACTACTGTCCATCATGGATGATGACAGTCATCCTCTGAACACTGTCATCAGTGAGCAGAGAAGCAGATGGAGTGCACAAATGCTCCTCCCATGATGCAAAACTAATAGACTCAGGGACTCATTAATTCCTCGTGTTATTAGATTGTACAATTCTGAGTTTGGGGGCAGGAGTGCAGCGAAAGTATCTTGACATTCTATTCTATGTTAATCTTTGTATCCTTTGTCTTTGTTATTTGTCTTTGATCTATGTTCTTTATCTTTATCTTTAGACTAAGATTGTGTCATCTTGTTCTTTCTTTTTATTCCTCTTTGTTCTTGTTTTTTTTTTATAATGAATAATCGCCGAAAGAGACTTCCTGAAGGATCAATAAAGTTCTACCTAACCTAACCTATAAATGCCGACAACACACTTAACTTTTTTCCTCAGGTTGAGGTCCTTTGACGCTACTCTGTTCTTCAGGAACTCTTGCATAGCAGAAAAAAAGACAATTTGCCGATTATATTCCATGTTGGTAACAGGTAACTCCATTGCACACTCAAGTTCTCTCAGGTTACTAAAAAAGGGACAAAGCAAGAGCAATCAATTCGCGAGAGATCAATCTCCAAATGTCATACTGTACTATTGAAATTTTCAATTTACATATATCTACTAACTGAGATAGAGTAGCAATGAATAAAAATAAAAATATTTATAAATCTAAGTCAATCATACATCATTTTTTGTTAACTATAAGCTTTTATATGTATAGCTGCATAACGTTTTAAAGGATATAAAAATAAATATATAATATATATATTATATAATATATAATATAAATCAAACTAACTAATTGCATAAGTTATGTTTTTAGGATGCCATCTTTCCCCAGGGTTGTGAAAATGACTATTGGCTATTAAGAATTTGTAAAAAGGTCTCCATTTACCCTAGTTTGAGGTCGACATAGAGTTCAACAATATTCAGCAAAGCAGACACCATTTGTTAATGAATCATGAATGAATGAATGCTTTATTTTGAACGTTGTTGATGTTACATTAGAAAGTGAACTTAAAACAAACAAAGAAACTAATGACATTAGTCAAACAATAATAATAATAGTCAAAACAATATTTACCCAACAGTAGGATGAAGCATAAGCTTGTCTAAACCTACACCTTTTCCACTACTTAATTATTAGCCATCAAAACCCAGAGTACATCAACAAAATACAAACATAAAGAAACAAACGTACAGCAAAAGGAGATATTTAAGATATAAGTACAGATAAACCACTGCTTTCTTTTTTTTCCCCCACATTTTTTTTATTCAATATTACAGGAAAGAGCATTTACAATGTCAATGTTAACATTTGAAGTGTTCACTTTTTCACCCATTTGAGCGGTACAATGTTTGGTAATAATGATAAATACATTTCTGTGGCAGGACGCACTGACATGCTGATGCTTATGGTCAAGGTTTTCTGGGTTCTGTTGTTGGAAACACTTGGTCGTGCCTGTCAAGGTGGTAGGTACCAGACTGAAGAGTCTTTTTCAATAGTTTTACACTTCAAATGATCAGACAAGTACAAGTACAGCTGATCATTCTTATTGTTTTATTCTTTTAAGATGCACCATGGAGCAGGAGCAAGTCAGCATGACGTCACTCGAACCATGACTCGGACCAGAAACTACTACACGCAAGCCTTCGCTGAGGATGAAACCATCAACGTCGTGCAGATTCACTCTGATGGTTACTCGTGACATTTGTGATGATCTGTGAACAATTGTTTGATATGAAACCTGTAATAAAGCACAATTTGATATAATTTTGAATAACGTCCCATAGTATTCATCATCAGAGCAGGTAATGTGTTGTGAAAATGACTATTGGTGATTTAAAAGTTGTAAAAAGGTTCTCTCTCTCTGTTTACCCCAGTTTGAGATCGACACAGAGTTCAACATGAACAATATTTAGGCAAAGCAGACACCATATGTTAATGAATCATGAATGAATGAATGCTTTATTTCGAACATGTTACATAAGAAAGTAAACTTAAGACAAACAAACAAAACCAATGACATTAGTCAAACAATAATTATAGTAAAAACAATAATATTTACCCAACATGTCCAAAGTAAGAAGGATGAAGATAAACCACTGCTTTCTTGAAATCACCACACTTCCAATAACTTTCATAATTTTGTCATTCCATGTGATAGATAGAAGACAGCACGTCTAAAAGCTTTGTAAGACCCACAGTACATGTTTGAACTTTAAAATATACATATTTATGTTATTGATAGGTGACTCAAGACTGCTGTTATACTATCAGAAAACTACACACACCAACAACAACAAATACTGAACGACTAACAGGGTTCATGAAATGATTTATTTGTTTGTAGTGGCCTGTGCTACATTAAAGGGTTAATTCTCTAACTTCAAGAGGCATGAAGGCCCTTGTAAAGCTGATATTTATATGACACATTCAGATGGTCTCCTACTATACTGTGAGAAGTTTGGTGTCAATGAGTCCAAAAATGAGGGAGAGGTTGTCATTCTTCTGTCAAGATGGTCTCTGAGTGTAAGACAATGACCAGACCCGATCTTCCAGGAATGGACTTAGGCAACTTTTTTTCTACTTGGACCTCAGAGCTGATATTTGGATATGTTATACTAGACTCCATTCTGAGTTGAACTGTGCTGGTTTGATGTCGCTATGAACTTCGCTTTGAAGCTCCATAAATCGACCATTATTAATTTAAATGATCTGAAACTTTTAGAGGTTCTTCATGTTCCATTTGTACACATGTTTTCAAGGGCGTTATTCGAGGTGCTTCCTGAAGCTACTTCCGGTTTGAAAGGAGTGATCATTATGGTTCCACCAGCATATGATTTTAGAGGTGTCAGAGGTCACAAAGACCAGGTTTCATATATCTGAGGGGCACATAGCCCCCTGGGCATCTAAAAATGAGCATGATAGTTCACACTAGCCTCAATATCAAGCCTCTGTTTATTATTGATTAGCTGTAAGTAGTACATGTTATTGATTACTAACGTATGATTATAGATGTAATTATTCCAATAGTAGTAAACGTTTAACTTTTGACACTGGATACGCTATAAACTCCAATATGAATATTGTACATGAGCTGCTTTTTATCACCCTGTCATAATAAAATATATGAACTGTTATCATAAAAACGTTATTTTAATTTTTTAAGCATTGATTGGTATCAATTATAGGCATCTCTGAAGTTACAACTGCATTGATCATGTTGGGATGAATACTGTTATAAGAATTTAAGTGATCAGAATGTTTGTCCCTCACAAGTCGGTGCCTCGTGACTGATTAAACTTGTACATCATTACTGATACAACTTGTGCATGATGGCTGATGAAACCACATACCATGACATTTGACCCACAAACTGTAGATGGTTCTTGTCTTGCTCCTGCCAGCCGAAGGTCAACCCTGCCAGCGTGTGTGCCCTCTCTAAACAACGTTCATCGTATCTGTAAACCTGTTACAGCCTGGTTGTGGCTGATGTAGCTGTGAAACTAAATAAAAAGCGTGAGGGAGACACAGATCGTTGGTTGTCACTGAGATTGTTTGAGCGTGGTCTCTACGGTCTGAGTGTCTCCCCTCGCGAGTAACACATTTTTACTCTGGTTGTTTTCACTCTGTCCAGGCATCGAGAACTTCACTAATTCTCCTAACAAATACTATGGGAATATTATTCAAAATTATATCAAATTGTGCTTTATTACAGGATCCATATCAAACAATTGTTCACAGATCGTCACAAATGTCACGAGTAACCATCAGAGTGAATCTGCACGACGTTGATGGTCTCATCCTTGTGGGACCATCAACGCGAAGACTTGTGTGTAGTAGTTTCTGGTCCGAGTGACGTCATGCTGACTTGCTCCTGCACCTAAAATGCTCTGAAGATCCTTCAAAGCCTCACCAGTCAAGCCCATGGTGCATCTTAAAATAATAAGACAATAAGAATAATCAGCTGTACTTGTACTAGTTCTGTTCTTCACTTGCTAAATAAACTCTTACCTTGCTGTGACGCTGCCATGCGAGACAACTCTTTCAGGGAATCACAACGACTTCACAGAGACTTCCAGAGGTGGTTCATCTCTTTCTAAAGAATCTTTCACTTCCTGCCGTCTCCATACTGCCATAACAACGTCGAATCCTCTTTGTCAACAGAACCTGGAAAACATTGTATTAATGAAGTCATATGATTCCGATCATTTGAAGTGTAAAATCTATTGTAAAATACTCTTCAGTCTGGTACCTACCACCTTGACAGGCACGACCAAGTGTTTCCAACAACAGAATCCAGAAAACCTTGACCATAAGCATGTCAGTGCGTCCTGCCACAGAAATGTATTTATCATTATTACCAAACATGACTATTTTAAAGACCAAAGTGTGTATGATGTAACCATCTCACCTGCTTTTGACATGTGTTGACCCCTTCCACCTCCGATGGTTAGTCCAGCACCTGATATGCATCACTCCATCTCAACTAAAAAAAAACATAGAATTGAATTTTAGATTATTTCCATAATGGGATGTGCTGTAGGTTTACAAGTTTGTGTTCACTATGCCTACAAATATTACTTACTCACTTACTTCACATTTGAAATCATTTGTTAGGAACCACAGAGAGAAAGGTTTCATATCAAGCAGGTCTGGAGTTCTGGGCAGTTCTTGCAGGTCACTTCCATGCAAAAACAAAACTAAAACATACTAGTGCTCCCTTTTAAATATAATAAATCAATAAATACAAGCAAGTATACTTGATCATTCAGAGATAAGCTCTCCATGTTTCCTTCATCCATTGTTTGATGGTGTTTCCATCTGGTTTACCTCTTTATGCTGAAATTTAAAATACTTTTCAATATTATTTTATATATATTATTTCATTTAAAGAAAACTACAACAGATCAAATCCCTCATCCAAAAGGGTTAAAATAAACGTATACTTATATAATTAAATAGGATAAATATGTTATTTGTATTAATATGCGGAAGTGATAAATGAAATCAATATCTGGAATTAATAAAATAAATCGCCTACCATGACCTACCAATATACGTGTGTGAGTTACATTATAATTTAAAAAGCTAAGTTTTAGCGAACTAGCTCTCGTGTTAACGCACCACAGAAAGTTACATTACACGCAATGAAACCTTATTTCTGAGTCGACTTAAAGCAATAATTATATCTTACCTCAATAGACTGGTGACGCGCACCTTGTTCCGTGAAGTTACTGCACAAACGTGGGCAACAAAAACGCATGTTCTGGGACGAGTAACAACAAGTCTGTTGTCAACATCCGGAGGTTTGGCGGAAGTTGCGTGTGCGGCAGTTTTAAAACTTTTTAGCTGACGCTGAAACTACAGAACTTAACTCGGTCTTTATACAAGCACACATCTACAGTTGTATTCCATGGCGCTTTTAAACAAACAAGCACAATATCTCATTTTATTCCTGTAGTGTGACGGCTCTACATTCCTGCACGATCAGTTTATTAGCGTGTGTGACGTCACCTCTGCGGGATCGCGATTACTGTTGACAAACGTCACGTAGACTCTCATTAAATAAAAAGAAAACATATGTCCATAAACGCAATCTCAATGAAAGGTTCTATTTTCATAGAAAAGCTGTCCGGATTATAAAGAGGCTCAAGCGAAATAGCACATCCAGACTTTATTTTAGTCATTCATAAAACAATGTCAACATTAACAGAGTTGAAACACCTAAAAATATACAATATAGTCACTTTTACAGGACCTCTCAAGCATGTCTGCGAGAGCATCTTGACTTCCCTTAATGCGTGAACAATCAAATCTTAAAAAAATAAAAATTAAGCATTTTTTACCAATTTAATGTCGTCGTGTATGACCTCAAAGTGGTTTGAGGTCGTTAAGCGCAATCGGGGGTAGAATTGCAGTGTTGACATTAAACATTTCAAGTGCGTTTCATAGTTTTAGAATTACGGTAGCCAAATGACAACACCGACAGGGCTTTTAAATACGTTGGTTCAACAGATTTGGCTTCAAGTGTTAGCCATCCAGGGGGAAAGTTAAAGTTTCTATTCTTAAGCCAATAATTTAAGATTCTTATATTGGTGGCCCAAAAATTTGGTTAGGCTAGACCACCCATCTGTTTAGGTTTCTGGGGATTTGTCTTCGAATTTGCTGATGTTTTTTATTCCAAATAAAATCTGATAGTAAGCCATCAATTTTGTGAAAAAAGGATAGAGGAGGAAAAAGTTATTAGTGAGTGAACAATCCACAGTTGGTGAATTCTGCTTCACAATGATAGGAAGAGCCGACATCGAAGGATCAAAAAGCGACGTTGCTATGAACGCTTTGCCGCCACAAGCCAGTTATCCCTGTGGTAAATTTTCTGACACCTACTGCTTAAAACCCAAAAAGTCAGAAGGATCGTGAGGCCGTACTTTCACGGTCTGTATTCTTACTAAAAATAAAGATTAAGCGAGCTTTTGCCCGTCTGCTTCACGGGAGGTTTTATTCCTCCCTGAGCCTGCCTTAGGACTCCTGCGTTACCGTTTGACGGTTTGAGGTGTCCCGCCCCAGTCAAACTCCCCGCCTGGCACTTTCCTCTGAGCGGGTCGCGCTTTTTCCCCGGCGCTGGGGCCAGGGGACAGATCGCTTGAAGCCAGAAACGAGGGGTTCCTTTCGGGGGCCCCTCCTCCTCGCCTCACCGGGTAAGTGAGGAAACGATCAGAGTAGTGGTATTTCACCGCCGCGGACCCCCAGAGGGGCTTCTCTCCCATTTATTTTACGCCTCTCATGTCTCTTCACAGTGCCGGAGTAGAGTCATGCTGAACAGGGTCTTTTTTCCCCGCTGATTCCGCCAAGCCCGTTCCCTTGGCTGTGGTTTCGCTAAATAGTAGGTAGGGACAGTCAGAATCTCGTTCATCCATTCATGCCCGTCACTAATTAGATGACGAGGCATTTGGCTACCTTAAGAGAGTCATAGTTACCAGGCCCGCTTCGCACCCCAGCCCGACCGACCCAGCCCTTAGAGCCAATCCTTGTCCCGAAGTTACGGATCTGATTTGCCGACTTCCCTTACCCACCTTGTTCCAACATGCAAGAGGCCGTTCACCTAGGAGACCTGCTGCGGATATGGGTACGGCCTGGCGCGAGATTTACACCTTCTCCCCCAGTTTTTCAAGGGCCAGTGAGAGCTCACCGGACGTCACTGGACGCCGCCGGAACCGCGACGCTTTACAGGGCGCGGGCCCCTCCCTCGGGGCGAACCCATTCCAGGGCCTCACGCCGCCTGTCTCCGCCTGACCCAGGTTTGGGGATCTGAACCCGAATCCCTTTCGATTGAACAGGGGCGACGAAGGCCATCACCCAGACCCTTCCGAACGGCATTCGCCCATCTCTTACCGACTGACCCATGTTCCTATAAACCTCTATGTGGTTGCACTCGTGACATCGCAATGACAACTTTTGCAGAGCACTCACACTTAGGAAAAATCTCATATTGAGAACCAGTCTTCCCCCGCCGACCTCCCTGGAGCCCAACATCCAGGGACTGGTGGAGGTCGCTCGCATGAGCGTGAGAAAGTCTGGCTTGTCTGCTCGAGTCACCCGCCAACCCGGGCCGTGGCACCTCCAGGGACTGGTGTAGGTTGCTCACATGACTGCGTCAAAGTGTCTCAAAGTCGGGCATGACCACTCGAGTCGCCCGCCAACCCGGGCCGGGGCACCTCCAGGGAGTTTTCTACCCACAAACCAAGTACCCAAAGCCCGCCGCCTGGTGGGGGAACATGCCGCCTGGCCCGGTTCTATTTTAGGTCACTTTTCTGATTTTTCTACCCACAAACCAAGCACCAAAAGCCCGCCGCCTAGTGGGGGAACATGCCGCCTGGCCCGGTAGGGGCGACATAGCACAGATGGTAGAGTGGTTGCCTGCAGTCCAAAAGGTTGCAGGTTCAATCCCAGCTCCAGACAAGCTTGTGTCGTTGTGTCCCTGAGACACTTTACCCTGATTGCTCCTGATGGTGAACTTGGCGCAAGTGTGCAGCCTACTCCCGTCAGTATGTGTGAATGGCTGAATTTCCCCTCGCGGGACTAATAAGGGATTCTAAAAAAAATAAATAATAATAATAAATAAATAAATGATC
>JACEEU010000816.1:50000-52500 GCA_016630915.1 Callionymus lyra | reverse complement strand
CTCTCTTCACTCACCTTCATGAAGACAACCTCTCTCTTCATGAAGACAACCTCTCTCCTCACTCATCCATCAGTGTCACTCACTTCCTCCCTGCTGAGTTCCTCCTTGTCTTCTCAGCTCCAGGAACTTCCTTCTTGAAGAATGAAAGAGTTGAGGTCACGTGACAATCTTCCTGCTCACGCGCTCACCTGTGTGGGCGCGAGCTCGTCCACCTGCAGCTCCAGCAGTAGATCCTGAACGTCTTCTCTGAGGCGGTGGTGGTTTTCTTCTGACCTGGACCAAGAAACAAGTTGAAAGTAGACATCAAACTATCTCTGAGTCTAGAGTTCACACGTTCCCGCGTCAGAGTGTGGAGAGGTCACCTGCTGTTCACGTCGACAGACTCGTTACCGCCCAGCTTTGTCTCCACCTCGTCCAAAAGTTCGTCCAAACCATCGTCCAGGTCCATGACTCGAGCGCGTCTGTAGTTCCGGCGTCTGTGGTTGTCAAGGCTCACGTAGAGGAAGCTTTTCAGAGTAAAAGACACAAATGTTCATATTTAGCTCTGAAACACATCGTTGTAAACATGGAACATTAGTTTATCTTCCTTCGTCGAGTCTGGATCGTTTCGCTGGCTCTGCGTCACGTTTCACCGGATCTGCTGCTCTGGACTCTATCTGCGGTGTTTTATTCTGAAAATACGAAACAACAAGCACTCCCAGAATGCCTTGCTTCTGCGCCTGCGCACAAGCGTCCTCGTCACTGTCATGGCAACAGCGTCATGACAGTCAGAGCAAAAGTCGGAGCGTCAGTTTGAAGCTGTCTTCAGTCTTCAGTCTTCAGTCTTCTGTCTTCTGTCCTCCTCTGACGTGAGTCTCGTTCACTCTTCACTCCAGAGACACACGTTAGCTGAAGCTAACTGAAGCTAGCTGCGGTGTTAGCTTCAGTTAGCTTCTCTTATCCGAGCTTTAAATCCAACAAATCCCGCTAATTCCACGTCACGTGACAGTGTGCAGGCTCGTGCGTGCTGGAGGATTGAGATTCACACACTATCATAGAAGAGTACTATCATAGAAGAGTGTGATTCACACACTATCATAGAAGAGTACTATCATAGAAGAGTGTGATTCACACACTATCATAGAAGAGTGTGATTCACACACTATCATAGAAGAGTGTGATTCACACACTATCATAGAAGAGTACTATCATAGAAGAGTGTGATTCACACACTATCATAGAAGAGTGTGATTCACACACTATCATAGAAGAGTGTGATTCACACACTATCATAGAAGAGTGTGATTCACACACTATCATAGAAGAGTGTGATTCACACACTATCATAGAAGAGTGTGATTCACACACTATCATAGAAGAGTGTGATTCACACACTATCATAGAAGAGTACTATCATAGAAGAGTGTGATTCACACACTATCATAGAAGAGTACTATCATAGAAGAGTGTGATTCACACACTATCATAGAAGAGTGTGATTCACACACTATCATAGAAGAGTGTGATTCACACACTATCATCAAGAAGAGTGTGATTCACACACTATCACAGAAGAGTGTGATTCACACACTATCATAGAAGAGTACTATCATAGAAAAGTGTGATTCACACACTATCACAGAAGAGTGTGATTCACACACTATCATAGAAGAGTGGATTCACACACTATCATAGAAGAGTGTGATTCACACACTATCATAGAAGAGTGTGATTCACACACTATCATAGAAGAGTGTGATTCACACACTATCATAGAAGAGTGTGATTCACACACTATCATAGAAGAGTGTGATTCACACACTATCATAGAAGAGTGTGTGTCACACACTATCATAGAAGAGTGTGATTCACACACTATCATAGAAGAGTGTGATTCACACACTATCATAGAAGAGTGTGATTCACACACTATCATAGAAGAGTGTTCACTATCATAGAAGAGTGTGATTCACACACTATCACAGAAGAGTGTGATTCACACACTATCACAGAAGAGTGTGATTCACACACTATCATAGAAGAGTGTGATTCACACACTATCATAGAAGAGTGTGATTCACACACTATCACAGAAGAGTGTGATTCACACACTATCATAGAAGAGTGTGTCACACACTATCATAGAAGAGTGTGATTCACACACTATCATAGAAGAGTGGACTATCATAGAAGAGTGTGATTCACACACTATCACAGAAGAGTGTGATTCACACACTATCATAGAAGAGTGTGCAACTATCATAGAAGAGTGTGATTCACACACTATCATAGAAGAGTGTGATTCACACACTATCATAGAAGAGTACTATCATAGAAGAGTGTGATTCACACACTATCACAGAAGAGTGTGATTCACACACTATCATAGAAGAGTACTATCATAGAAGAGTGTGATTCACACACTATCACAGAAGAGTGTGATTCACACACTATCACAGAAGAGTGTGATTCACACACTATCATAGAAGAGTACTATCATAGAAGAGTGTGATTCACACAC
>JACEEU010000816.1:25000-45000 GCA_016630915.1 Callionymus lyra | reverse complement strand
TATATAAATATACACACTCTTATATATAAATATACACACTCTTATATATACATATACACACTCTTATATATACATATACACACTCTTATATATACATATACACACTCTTATATATAAATATACACACTCTTATATATAATATACACACTCTTATATATAATATACACACTCTTATATATAAATATACACACTCTTATATATAAATATACACACTCTTATATATAAATACACACACTCTTATATATAAATATACACACTATATATAATTATACACACTCTTATATATAAATATACACACTCTTATATATAAATATACACACCCTTATATATACACACTCTACACACTCTTATATATAAATATACACACTCTTATACTATATATATATAAATATACACACTCTTATATATACATATACACACTCTTATATATACATATACACACTCTTATATATAAATATACACACTCTTATATATAAATATACACACTCTTATATATACATATACACACTCTTATATATACATATACACACTCTTATATATAAATATACACACTCTTATATATAAATATACACACTCTTATATATACATATACACACTCTTATATATAAATATACACACTCTTATATATAAATATACACACTCTTATATATAAATATACACACTCTTATATATACATATACACACTCTTATATATAAATATACACACTCTTATATATAAATATACACACTCTTATATATAAATATACACACTCTTATATATAAATATACACACTCTTATATATAAATATATACACTCTTATATATAAATATACACACTCTTATATATAAATATACACACTCTTATATATAAATATACACACTCTTATATATAAATATACACACTCTTATATATAAATATACACACTCTTATATATAAATATACACACTCTTATATATACATATACACACTCTTATATATAAATATACACACTCTTATATAAATATACACAGCTCATATATAAATATACAGCGACTCTTATATATAAATATACACAATCGTTTATGATATAAATATACACACTCTTATATATAAATATACCACACTCTTATATATAAATATACACACTCCCTTATATATAAATATCCAACGCCAACACCTCTGTGAAGATGCTGGTCCATCACCTCCGTGAAGATGCTGGTCCATCACCTCCGTGAAGATGCTGGTCCATCACCTCCGTGAAGATGCTGGTCCAGCACCTCCGTGAAGATGCTGGTCCAGCACCTCCGTGAAGATGCTGGTCCATCACCTCTGTGAAGATGCTGCTCCATCACCTCCGTGAAGATGCTGGTCCAGCACCTCCGTGAAGATGCTGGTCCAGCACCTCCGTGAAGATGCTGGTCCATCACCTCCGTGAAGATGCTGGTCCATCACCTCCGTGAAGATGCTGGTCCATCACCTCCGTGAAGATGCTGGTCCATCACCTCCGTGAAGATGCTGGTCCATCACCTCCGTGAAGATGCTGGTCCAACACCTCCGTGAAGATGCTGGTCCAGCACCTCCGTGAAGATGCTGGTCCAGCACCTCCGTGAAGATGTAATACTAGAGCAGCATCTTCACCAACAACTAGTTCAATGACCTTCACCTGACGCTTAGACCTGCAGCTCATTCAACACAAACACTGCTGTGATTGGCTGATTAAAAGAGTGTGTGTGTGTGTGTGTGTGTGTGTCTTCAGGTATCTCAGGGACTGTGGACCATGGAGACCAGTATCAGCTCAAACTGGTCTATGAACACAATCTCCAAAGAACATCATGTAACATGACCTTCGGTTCCTTTGGAGGCGTCACAGGTAAATATACTATCATTAATACACACATGTATAAGTACTTTCAAACAATACAACTCATACTATCATTAATACACACATGTATAAGTACTTTCAAACAATACAACTCATACTATCATTAATACACACATGTATAAGTACTTTCAAACAATACAACTCATACTATCATTAATACACACATGTATAAGTACTTTCAAACAATACAACTCATACTATCATTAATACACACATGTATAAGTACTTTCAAACAATACAACTCATACTATCATTAATACACACATGTATAAGTACTTTCAAACAATACAACTCATACTATCATTAATACACACATGTATAAGTACTTTCAAACAATACAACTCATACTATCATTAATACACACATGTATAAGTACTTTCAAACAATACAACTCATACTATCATTAATACACACATATATAAGTACTTTAGAATAGAATAGAAAATCTTTATTCATCCAGAGGGAAACACACTTTCACAACAGCGCAGTTTAAAAAAATAAAGTGCAAGGAAAAAGAAATAATAAAAGAGATAATACAAAATAAAATAAAAACGATCTTAAGAATATACAATTATTTACAAAATTAGAAATTTGACACTATTAACAAAATAAAATAGAATAAAAATAAAATAAAATAGAAATAAAAACGGGAAAAAAATAAAAATAAAAATAAAAAACACACGAGAAGAAAAACACACTACGGATTAGCATCAGGATATTTAAAGTAAAGAGTTAAATATCCTGACACCAGTTGGGATGAAGGACCTTCTATACGCTCCTACACTGGGGGGCCTGAGCCACTGAAGGAGCTGCTCCTCCACGCTCAGGTGCAGAGGAGTGTTGTCCCTGATGGAGGAGAGTCTGGAGAGTGTCCTCCTCTCTCCCACCTCCTCCACGAGTCCAGCGAGCGACAGGACAGATCCTCGTGACCAGCCTGTTCAGTCTCTTCCTGTCCCGGTCCGTGCTGCTGCTCCCCAGCAGACCACAGCGTAGTGGATAGCAGAGGCTACCACGGAGTCATAGAAGGTCCTTAAAAGTGGTCTGCACACTCCGAAGGACCTCAGTCTCCCCAGGAGGTGGAGGCGATTTCGGCCCTTCTTATACACGGCGTTGATGTGTGTGGACCAGTTCAGTTTATTGTTGAGGTGAACACCAGGTATTTGAAGCTCAATGTCCGAGCCCTGGATGCTCACCGGTTGATGTGGACTTTTTCCTGAAGTCAATCACCATCTCCCTTGTCTTACCGGTGTTTAAGCAAAGGTAGTTGCTCTCACACCAGTCAACAAAGTCCTTGATGACTGACCTGTACTCCAGCTCGCCCCCCCCAGACACGCAGCCCACAATGGCCGAGTCGTCAGAAAACTTCTGGAGGTGACAGCTGCTGGAGTCATAGGTAAAGTCCGCCGTGTAGAGGGAAAAAAGGAAAGGTGACAGCACTGTCCCTTGAGGCACCCCGGTGCTGCAGATGGTCACCTCAGACCTGCAGTCCTGCAGCCTCACATACTGCGGCCTGTTGGTGAGGTAGTCCATCGTCCATGCTGCCAGCTGTGTCCCAACTCCTGCGTCCTCCATCTTCTTCCTTAGCAGCGCCGGCTGGATGGTGTTGAAAGCACTTGAGAAGTCAAAAAACATGACTCTCACAGTGCTACCGGCGGCTTCCAGATGAGTCAGTGCCCGGTGCTGCAGGTAGATGACGGCGTCGTCCACCCCCATCTTTGGCCTGTAGGCGAACTGCAGCGGATCCAACGCAGAGCTCACCGTCGTGCGTAGCTCGCGGAGTACCAGCCTCTCCAAGGTCTTCATCAGATGGGAGGTCAGGGCGACTGGTCTGAAGTGGCTTGGCTCCTTCGCGTGTACCGCCTTGGGAACCGGAACCACACAGGAGGTCTTCCACTGGACCGGGACCTTCTCCAGTTTGAGGCTCAGGTTGAAGATGTGTGTGACCAACTCACAAAGTTGATCAGCACAGTCACTGAGCAGTCTGGGGCTGAGTCCATCTAGTCCAGCAGCTTTCCTGATCTTCAGTCGCCTTAATTCTCTCCTCACCTGTTCAGATGTAACAGAGAGAGGTGGCTGTGGGGGGTTGGGCAGCTGAAGTAGGGCGTGTTGGGGGGGAGAAAGGTGGCTTGGAGGTGAGAACAGTTGGGGGGAGGGGGCTGAAGCAGGGGAAAAACAGCTTTGTGAAGAGTAAGGGGCAGAGGTGGAGGGGGGAGGGGGGCCCTGATCAAACCGGTTGAAATACTGGTTCAGTTCAGTGGCCCATCTTTGGTCTCCCCCTGCTGTGGCTCTGGCTCCACTCTGGCCATGACCTGAGATGTTCTTCAGGCCTTTCCACACATCCCTTGTGTTGCCCTGCGCCAGTTGCTCCTCCAGTTTCCTCTTGTATTCCTCCTTGGCCTTCCTGATCGCCTTTCAAACAATACAACTCATACTATCATTAATACACATATATAAGTACTTTCAAACAATATAACTCATACTATCATTAATACACACATATATAAGTACTTTCAAACAATACAACTCATACTATCATTAATACACACATATATAAGTACTTTCAAACAATATAACTCATACTATCATTAATACACACACATATATATATATATATAAGTACTTTAAAACAATACAACTCATACTATCATTAATACACAAGTACTTTCAAACAATACAGCTCATACTATCATTAATGCACACATATATATATATATAAGTACTTTCAAACAATATAACTCATACTATCCTTAATACACATATATATAAGTACTTTCAAACAATACAACTCATACTATCATTAATACACATATATATAAGTACTTTCAAACGATACAACTCATACTATCATTAATATACATATATATATAAGTACTTTCAAACAATACAACTCATACTATCATTAATACACAAGTACTTTCAAACAATACAGCTCATACTATCATTAATGCACACATATATATATATAAGTACTTTCAAACAATATAACTCATACTATCCTTAATACACATATATATAAGTACTTTCAAACAATACAACTCATACTATCATTAATACACATATATATATAAGTACTTTGAAACAATACAGCTCATACTATCATTAATACACACATAGATCACTGATGGAAGGTCTGACCATGAATAGATCTTTTCCTTGATTCTCTGAGACTCTTGTGTTGTCGTTGTTATCTTGATCTTTAAAGTATAAACTTTATTGAATATTGTTTTGATTGTTTAAGTTCTTTGTGACCCTGGTCTGGAAAAGTACTATATAAATATTATTTACAAAATGTGCAATTCTGCAGTTTGTCCTGATGGGGGCAGTACAGCATCAATCTCTCTACGCACGCACACACACGCCCCCACACGCACACACACACACACACACACACACACACACACACACACACACACACACACACACACACACACAGCGAATGAAAGAGGCTTGTGTTGTTCTTCAGGAACATTCCAGTCTTCACAGGAAGTGTAAAGTTAGCTGAACTAGCGACAGAACAACCTGCCTATTGCTCAAGAGCACTTGGACAGAACACACACATGTCCACGAGACACATTTGTTGATGTGTGTCCTCAGGTCATCACTCTCTGTGTCCTCAGGTCATCACTCTCTGTGTCCTCAGGTCATCACTCTCTGTGTCCTCAGGTCATCACTCTCTGTGTCCTCAGGTTACACTCTCTCTGTGTCCTCAGGTCATCACTCTCTGTGTCCTCAGGTCATCACTCTCTGTGTCCTCAGGTCATCACTCTCTGTGTCCTCAGGTCATCACTCTCTGTGTCCTCAGCACACCCCCCCCAGCACAACAAACACCCACGAGACCCACGGGCAACACACACCCTGTGCTCAGGGCATCACACTCTCTGTGTCCTCAGGTCATCACTCTCTGTGTCCTCAGGTCATCACTCTCTGTGTCCTCAGGTCATCACTCTCTGTGTCCTCAGGTCATCACTCTCTGTGTGTCCTCAGGTCATCACTCTCTCTGTGTCCTCAGGTCATCACTCTCTGTGTCCTCAGGTCATCACTCTCTCTGTGTCCTCAGGTCATCACTCTCTGTGTCCTCAGGTCATCACTCTCTGTGTCCTCAGGTCATCACTCTCTGTGTCCTCAGGTCATCACTCTCTGTGTCCTCAGGTCATCACTCTCTGTGTCCTCAGGTCATCACTCTCTGTGTGTCCAGTCCATGGACGGCGTCTTGACGTTCTTCGAACAGGACAGTTTCTCCTTCTGCTCGTCTCTGCCCGACTTCCTGCTTCCTGGACCTGTTTGTTACAACGAGAGAACAGACAGTTTCATCACAGTGTCGTCAGCACGCCAGCTGGAGAGCTACAAGTACACACTCACACATATATATATATACACATATATACACACATATATACACTCACACACTCATATACACACATATATACACTCACACACTCATATACACACATATATACACTCACACACTCATATACACACATATATACACTCACACACTCATATACACACATATATACACTCACACACTCATATATACACATATATACACTCACACACTCATATATACACATATATACACTCACATACTCATATACACACATATATACACTCACACACTCATATACACACATATATACACTCACACACTCATATACACATTATATACACTCACATACTCATATATAACATATATACACTCACATACTCATATATACACATATATACACTCACACACTCATATATACACATATATACCACTCACATACTCATATATACACACATATATACACTCACACACTCATATATACACATATATACACTCACACACTCATATACACACATATATACACTCACATACTCATATATACACATATATACACTCACACACTCATATACACTCATATATACACTCACACACTCATATACACTCATATATACACTCACACACTCATATATACACATATACACATATATACACATATATATAGACTCATATACACACATATATATACACTCATATACACACATATATATACACTCACACACTCATATATACACATATATATACATATATATACATACACATACGCACACATATATACACACACCAGAGACACACACAGGTCACATGTCGACCTTGTCGATCTCCTCACACACTGAGCTCTGACATGTCAACACACTGGTACACACTGGTACACACTGGTACACACTGGTACACACTGGTATACACTGGTACACACTGGTACACACTGGTATACACTGGTACACACTGGTACACACTGGTACACACTGGTACACACTAAAGCAGGGTCTCAGGTGTTCTGTGTCTCAGGTACGAGACGCTCGCCGTGGCCTCGGAGACTGACCTGTCAATCAAGGGTGGAGGGAAGAGGCTGAGCGTGAGTCATGTGACCTCCTGACTGCTCCTCCCACTCATGTCTGCTCCTCCACAGCCCGACTGGGTTCTGGTTCTGGGAGAACAAGCTCTGGACATCTGTGTTCCTTCCTTCTCTCACGCCACGTCCTCCATCTTTGTCCTCGGAGAGAGGAACCTCTACTGTCTCCGTGACAACGGTCAAATCCGCTTCATGAAGAAATTTGAATTCAATCCAAGCTGCTTTCTTCCATACACCTCAGGTACACACCTGTGCTGACCCTCACCTGTGCTGACCCTCACCTGTGCTGACCCCTCACCTGTGCTGACCCCTCACCTGTGCTGACCCTCACCTGTGCTGACCCCTCACCTGTGCTGACCCCTCACCTGTGCTGACCCTCACCTGTGCTGACCCCTCACCTGTGCTGACCCCTCACCTGTGCTGACCCCTCACCTGTGCTGACCCCTCACCTTTCCTGACCCTCACCTGTGCTGACCCCTCACCTGTGCTGACCCTCACCTGTGCTGACCCCTCACCTGTGCTGACCCTCACCTGTGCTGACCCCTCACCTGTGCTGACCCCTCACCTGTGCTGACCCCTTGCGACCCCTCACCTGTGCTGACCCCTCACCTGTGCTGACCCCTCACCTGTGCTGACCCTCACCTGTGCTGACCCCTCACTGTGCTGACCCCTCACCTGTGCTGACCCTCACCTGTGCTGACCCCTCACCTGTGTGACCCCTCACCTGTGCTGACCCCTCACCTGTGTGACCACCTTCTACCCCTCACTGTGCTGACCCCTCACCTTTCCTGACTCCTCACCTGTGCTGACCCTCACCTGTGCTGACCCTCACCTGTGCTGACCCCACACCTGTCCTGACACCTCACCCGTAGTTTGTATCACCTGATCTTGTCGTTCTTTTGTTATCAGTGTCTGACGGGACGACCAACACGTTGCTAGGCAACCACAGCAGCATGCTGCTGGTCTACCAGGACGTGACCTTGAAGTGGGCGTCTCAGCTGTCGTTCGTGCCCGTCGCCCTCAAAGTGGCCAACTTTGTGTAAGTAACAGATCCAGTGATGTGTGTGCGTGTGTGTGTGTGTGACTGACACACACTCCTCAGAGACTTGAAGGGCGTGGTGGTCAGTCTGAGCTCGGAGGGTCACCTGGTCTGCTCCTACATGGGGACGGACCCCTCCTTCTTCTCCACGCCCAAGGTGGACGCCCGGGAGGTGGACTATGATCAGGTGGAGGCTCAGATGAAGCAGCTGCAGAAGGTCATCAGGGAGGTCAGCAGGACTCAGGGTAAGTCTGGTCACTGATGAAGGGGGGGGGCAGTCCAGCTCACGCGTGTGTGTGTGTGTGTGTGTGTGTGTGTGTGTGTGTGTGTGTGTGTGTGTGTGTGTGTGTGTGTGTGTGTTCCTTCTAGACGTTCTGAAAAGTGATGCTGAGAGTGAACTGACCATCAGTGTTGTCGTGTCATCCAGCAAAGACCAGCCTTCTGTATGTTTCACACACACACGCACAACTACACACACAAACGCACAACTACACACACACACACACACATGCACAACTACACACACACGCGCACAACTACACACACACACGCGCACAACTACACACCCACACGCACAACTACAAACACACACACGCACACCTTCATACGCACACCTACACACGCACGCCTACACACACACGCACAACTACACACACAAGCACAACTACACACACGCACACCTACACACGCACGCGCCTACACACACGCATGCACGCCTACACACCTACACACAATACACATGCACACGCATACACACCTACACAAGCACACACCTGCACACACACACACACACACACACACACACACCTACACGCACATACACACACACATACACACGCACCTACACACACACACATACACACACACCTACACACATGCATACACTCACACACACAGTCATGCTTCAACAGTCTTGTATCTCTGCAGAAAGCTCTGATCCAGGTCATGGATGGTTTGTCCGTCCCCTCAGTGAGCGTCCAGGTGAGTTGACACCAGGTGTTGACGAGAAACTTCACAGTGTATTTGTTCATCCAAGTGTCGTGTCTCTCAGGTCACAGTGAAGGCAAGTCGAGCTGTTCAGAGGTCAAAGGTGACCATCAGTGTTCGTCCTCCTCTGAGTGTCACTCATGACCAGTTTGTCCTGGAGCCTCTAGGTCAGTGTGGTCAATGTTGTCTTCTAGCTCAGCTCACTGTTGGACATGAGAACATGTTAGTAACAAGAGTGAGAACATGTGATTAACAAGAGTGAGAACATGTTAGTAACAAGAGTGAGAACATGTTAGTAACAAGAGTGAGAACATGTTAGTAACAAGAGTGAGAACATGTGAGTAACAAGAGTGAGAACATGTTAGTAACAAGAGTGAGAACATGTTAGTAACAAGAGTGAGAACATGTTAGTAACAAGAGTGAGAACATGTTAGTAACAAGAGTGAGAACATGTGAGTAACAAGAGTGAGAACATGTGAGTAACAAGAGTGAGAACATGTTAGTAACCAGAGTGAGAACATGTGAGTAACAAGAGTGAGAACATGTGAGTAACAAGTAACAAGAGTGAGAACATGTTAGTAACAAGAGTGAGAACATGTTAGTAACAAGAGTGAGAACATGTTAGTAACAAGAGTGAGAACATGTTAGTAACAAGAGTGAGAACATGTTAGTAACAAGAGTGAGAACATGTTAGTAACAAGAGTGAGAACATGTTAGTAACAAGAGTGAGAACATGTTAGTAACAAGAGTGAGAACATGTTAGTAACAAGAGTGAGAACATGTTAGTAACAAGAGTGAGAACATGTTAGTAACAAGAGTGAGAACATGTTAGTAACAAGAGTGAGAACATGTTAGTAACAAGAGTGAGAACATGTTAGTAACAAGAGTGAGAACATGTTAGTAACAAGAGTGAGAACATGTGAGTAACAAGAGTGAGAACATGTTAGTAACAAGAGTGAGAACATGTTAGTAACAAGAGTGAGAACATGTGAGTAACAAGAGTGAGAACATGTTAGTAACAAGAGTGAGAACATGTTAGTAACAAGAGTGAGAACATGTTAGTAACAAGAGTGAGAACATGTTAGTAACAAGAGTGAGAACATGTTAGTAACATGTGAGTAACAAGAGTGAGAACATGTAAAAGTAGTAACAAGTGGATGTTAGTAACAAGAGTGAGAACATGTTAGTAACAAGAGTGAGAACATGTTAGTAACAAGAGTGAGAACATGTTAGTAACAAGAGTGAGAACATGTTAGTAACAAGAGTGAGAACATGTTAGTAACAAGAGTGAGAACATGTTAGTAACAAGAGTGAGAACATGTTAGTAACAAGAGTGAGAACATGTTAGTAACAAGAGTGAGAACATGTTAGTAACAAGAGTGAGAACATGTTAGTAACAAGAGTGAGAACATGTTAGTAACAAGAGTGAGAACATGTTAGTAACAAGAGTGAGAACATGTTAGTAACAAGGTGGGAACATGTTAGTAACAAGAGTGAGAACATGTTAGTAACAAGAGTGAGAACATGTTAGTAACAAGAGTGAGAACATGTTAGTAACAAGAGTGAGAACATGTTAGTAACAAGAGTGAGAACATGTTAGTAACAAGAGTGAGAACATGTTAGTAACAAGAGTGAGAACATGTTAGTAACAAGAGTGAGAACATGTTAGTAACAAGAGTGAGAACATGTTAGTAACAAGAGTGAGAACATGTTAGTAACAAGAGTGAGAACATGTTAGTAACAAGAGTGAGAACATGTTAGTAACAAGAGTGAGAACATGTTAGTAACAAGAGTGAGAACATGTTAGTAACAAGAGTGAGAACATGTTAGTAACAAGAGTGAGAACATGTTAGTAACAAGAGTGAGAACATGTTAGTAACAAGAGTGAGAACATGTTAGTAACAAGAGTGAGAACATGTTAGTAACAAGAGTGAGAACATGTTAGTAACAAGAGTGAGAACATGTTAGTAACAAGAGTGAGAACATGTTAGTAACAAGAGTGAGAACATGTGAGTAACAAGAGTGAGAACATGTTAGTAACAAGAGTGAGAACATGTTAGTAACAAGAGTGAGAACATGTTAGTAACAAGAGTGAGAACATGTTAGTAACAAGAGTGAGAACATGTTAGTAACAAGAGTGAGAACATGTTAGTAACAAGAGTGAGAACATGTTAGTAACAAGAGTGAGAACATGTTAGTAACAAGAGTGAGAACATGTTAGTAACAAGAGTGAGAACATGTTAGTAACAAGAGTGAGAACATGTTAGTAACAAGAGTGAGAACATGTTAGTAACAAGAGTGAGAACATGTTAGTAACAAGAGTGAGAACATGTTAGTAACAAGAGTGAGAACATGTTAGTAACAAGAGTGAGAACATGTTAGTAACAAGAGTGAGAACATGTTAGTAACAAGAGTGAGAACATGTTAGTAACAAGAGTGAGAACATGTTAGTAACAAGAGTGAGAACATGTTAGTAACAAGAGTGAGAACATGTTAGTAACAAGAGTGAGAACATGTTAGTAACAAGAGTGAGAACATGTTAGTAACAAGAGTGAGAACATGTTAGTAACAAGAGTGAGAACATGTTAGTAACAAGAGTGAGAACATGTTAGTAACAAGAGTGAGAACATGTGAGTAACAAGAGTGAGAACATGTTAGTAACAAGAGTGAGAACATGTTAGTAACAAGAGAGTGAGAACATGTTAGTAACAAGAGTGAGAACATGTTAGTAACAAGAGTGAGAACATGTTAGTAACAAGAGTGAGAACATGTTAGTAACAAGAGTGAACATGAACATGTTTAGTAACAAGAGTGAGAACATGTTAGTAACAAGAGTGAGAACATGTAGAACAAGAACATGTTAGTAACAAGAGTGAGAACATGTTAGTAACAAGAGTGAGAACATGTTAGTAACAAGAGTGAGAACATGTTAGTAACAAGAGTGAGAACATGTTAGTAACAAGAGTGAGAACATGTTAGTGAGAACATGTTAGTAACAAGAGTGAGAACATGTTAGTAACAAGAGTGAGAACATGTTAGTAACAAGAGTGAGAACATGTTAGTAACAAGAGTGAGAACATGTTAGTAACAAGAGGTGAGAACATGTTAGTAACAAGAGTGAGAACATGTTAGTAACAAGAGTGAGAACATGTTAGTAACAGAGTGAGACATGTTAGTAACAAGAGTGAGAACATGTTAGTAACAAGAGTGAGAACATGTTAGTAACAAGAGTGAGAACATGTTAGTAACAAGAGTGAGAACATGTTAGTAACAAGAGTGAGAACATGTTAGTAACAAGAGTGAGAACATGTTAGTAACAAGAGTGAGAACATGTTAGTAACAAGAGTGAGAACATGTTAGTAACAAGAGTGAGAACATGTTAGTAACAAGAGTGAGAACATGTTAGTAACAACGAGTGAGAACATGTTAGTAACAAGAGTGAGAACATGTTAGTAACAAGAGTGAGAACATGTTAGTAACAAGAGTGAGAACATGTTAGTAACAAGAGTGAGAACATGTTAGTAACAAGAGTGAGAACATGTTAGTAACAAGAGTGAGAACATGTTAGTAACAAGAGTGAGAACATGTTAGTAACAAGAGTGAGAACATGTTAGTAACAAGAGTGAGAACATGTTAGTAACAAGAGTGAGAACATGTTAGTAACAAGAGTGAGAACATGTTAGTAACAAGAGTGAGAACATGTTAGTAACAAGAGTGAGAACATGTTAGTAACAAGAGTGAGAACATGTTAGTAACAAGAGTGAGAACATGTTAGTAACAAGAGTGAGAACATGTTAGTAACAAGAGTGAGAACTGTTAGTAACAAGAGTGAGAACATGTTAGTAACAAGAGTGAGAACATGTTAGTAACAAGAGTGAGAACATGTTAGTAACAAGAGTGAGAACATGTTAGTAACAAGAGTGAGAACATGTTAGTAACATGGTAGTAACAAGAGTGAGAACATGTTAGTAACAAGAGTGAGAACATGTTAGTAACAAGAGTGAGAACATGTTAGTAACAAGAGTGAGAACATGTTAGTAACAAGAGTGAGAACATGTTAGTAACAAGAGTGAGAACATGTTAGTAACAAGAGTGAGAACATGTTAGTAACAAGAGTGAGAACATGTTAGTAACAAGAGTGAGAACATGTTAGTAACAAGAGTGAGAACATGTTAGTAACAAGAGTGAGAACATGTTAGTAACAAGAGTGAGAACATGTTAGTAACAAGAGTGAGAACATGTTAGTAACAAGAGTGTAACAAGAGTGAGAACATGTTAGTAACAAGAGTGAGAACATGTTAGTAACAAGAGTGAGAACATGTTAGTAACAAGAGTGAGAACATGTTAGTAACAAGAGTGAGAACATGTTAGTAACAAGAGTGAGAACATGTTAGTAACAAGAGTGAGAACATGTTAGTAACAAGAGTGAGAACATGTTAGGTAACAAGAGTGAGAACATGTTAGTAACAAGAGTGAGAACATGTTAGTAACAAGAGTGAGAACATGTTAGTAACAAGAGTGAGAACATGTTAGTAACAAGAGTGAGAACATGTTAGTAACAAGAGTGAGAACATGTTAGTAACAAGAGTGAGAACATGTTAGTAACAAGAGTGAGAACATGTTAGTAACAAGAGTGAGAACATGTTAGTAACAAGAGTGAGAACATGTTAGTAACAAGAGTGAGAACATGTTAGTAACAAGAGTGAGAACATGTTAGTAACAAGAGTGAGAACATGTTAGTAACAAGAGTGAGAACATGTTAGTAACAAGAGTGAGAACATGTTAGTAACAAGAGTGAGAACATGTTAGTAACAAGAGTGAGAACATGTTAGTAACAAGAGTGAGAACATGTTAGTAACAAGAGTGAGAACATGTTAGTAACAAGAGTGAGAACATGTTAGTAACAAGAGTGAGAACATGTTAGTAACAAGAGTGAGAACATGTTAGTAACAAGAGTGAGAACATGTTAGTAACAAGAGTGAGAACATGTTAGTAACAAGAGTGAGAACATGTTAGTAACAAGAGTGAGAACATGTTAGTAACAAGAGTGAGAAATGAGAACATGTTAGTAACAAGAGTGAGAACATGTTAGTAACAAGAGTGAGAACATGTTAGTAACAAGAGTGAGAACATGTTAGTAACAAGAGTGAGAACATGTTAGTAACAAGAGTGAGAACATGTTAGTAACAAGAGTGAGAACATGTTAGTAACAAGAGTGAGAACATGTTAGTAACAAGAGTGAGAACATGTTAGTAACAAGAGTGAGAACATGTTAGTAACAAGAGTGAGAACATGTTAGTAACAAGAGTGAGAACATGTTAGTAACAAGAGTGAGAACATGTTAGTAACAAGAGTGAGAACATGTTAGTAACATGTGTAGTAACAAGAGTGAGAACATGTTAGTAACAAGAGTGAGAAACATAGTATACAAGAGGAGAACATGTTAGTAACAAGAGTGAGAACATGTTAGTAACAAGAGTGAGAACATGTTAGTAACAAGAGTGAGAACATGTTAGTAACAAGAGTGAGAACATGTTAGTAACAAGAGTGAGAACATGTTAGTAACAAGAGTGAGAACATGTTAGTAACAAGAGTGAGAACATGTTAGTAACAAGAGTGAGAACATGTTAGTAACAAGAGTGAGAACATGTTAGTAACAAGAGTGAGAACATGTTAGTAACAAGAGTGAGAACATGTTAGTAACAAGAGTGAGAACATGTTAGTAACAAGAGTGAGAACATGTTAGTAACAAGAGTGAGAACATGTTAGTAACAAGAGTGAGAACATGTTAGTAACAAGAGTGAGAACATGTGAGTAACAAGAGTGAGAACATGTTAGTAACAAGAGTGAGAACATGTTAGTAACAAGAGTGAGAACATGTTAGTAACAAGAGTGAGAACATGTTAGTAACAAAGTGAGAACATGTTAGTAACAAGAGTGAGAATGTTAGTAACAAGAGTGAGAACATGTTAGTAACAAGAGTGAGAACATGTTAGTAACAAGAGTGAGAACATGTTAGTAACAAGAGTGAGAACATGTTAGTAACAAGAGTGAGAACATGTTAGTAACAAGAGTGAGAACATGTTAGTAACAAGAGTGAGAACATGTTAGTAACAAGAGTGAGAACATGTTAGTAACAAGAGTGAGAACATGTTAGTAACAAGAGTGAGAACATGTTAGTAACAAGAGTGAGAACATGTGTAGTAACAAGAGTGAGAACATGTTAGTAACAAGAGTGAGAACATGTTAGTAACAAGAGTGAGAACATGTTAGTAACAAGAGTGAGAACATGTTAGTAACAAGAGTGAGAACATGTTAGTAACAAGAGTGAGAACATGTTAGTAACAAGAGTGAGAACATGTTAGTAACAAGAGTGAGAACATGTTAGTAACAAGAGTGAGAACATGTTAGTAACAAGAGTGAGAACATGTTAGTAACAAGAGTGAGAACATGTTAGTAACAAGAGTGAGAACATGTTAGTAACAAGAGTGAGAACATGTTAGTAACAAGAGTGAGAACATGTTAGTAACAAGAGGAGAACATGTTAGTAACAAGAGTGAGAACATGTTAGTAACAAGAGTGAGAACATGTTAGTAACAAGAGTGAGAACATGTTAGTAACAAGAGATGAGAACATGTTAGTAACAAGAGTGAGAACATGTTAGTAACAAGAGTGAGAACATGTTAGTAACAAGAGTGAGAACATGTTAGTAACAAGAGTGAGAACATGTTAGTAACAAGAGTGAGAACATGTTAGTAACAAGAGTGAGAACATTCCACAGACACTTTCTCTCTGGAGACACTTAGGAGGCGTCAGGACTGGCAGGAGATCATCAGACACAGCTGAGGATTGTTTACATTTGGTTTAGGTTAATGTGGCGTGAAGGACTTGAGCAGTGAGGTGGGCTCACCAGGTCACTCCTGCTGACCTCTACCTGTCCCGATGTGCCCTGATGGAGCAGGAGGTGCAGCGGAGCAGAGAGGAGCAGGAGGAGGAGCACTTGTTTGTTGATGTTAATGGAGCTGAGAACACTTAGAGTACTTAGAGGTCTGAGCAGAGTGACCGGCGGGAGCAGAGGTTAAAAGCTGCTGCTGACTGAGGGTCTGTGTGGGGGGGCGGCTGCTGGATCACTGGACAGGAAGTGACAGTGGACCTTGGCTCCGCAGGTGTCGGGGCGTCCACCTCGGTGAAGTTCTCCGTCTTCCTCCATCGTCGCTTTCCTCCTGCCGACCTGAGTGGAGACGTCACCGTGTCCTACTCCCTGCACACAGGTGAGTGAACACCTGAGGGAAGAACCTTCACCAGAACCTTCACCAGAACCTGCACCAGAACCTGCACCAGAACCTTCACCAGAACCTGCAGTACAACTAGAACCCGCTTCAGAACAGTTCAAACACACACACATATAGATACACACACATATAGATCGATACACACACACATACACACACAATTTAGATACACACACATATAAAGATACACACAAATTTAGAACACAAATTGTCACACACATATAGATACACACACACATACACACACATATTTAGATACACACACATATATAGATACACACACACATTTAGATACACACACATATAGATACACACACACATACACACACATATTTAGATACACACACATATATAGATACACACACACATTTAGATACACACACATATAGATACACACACATATAGATACACACACACATACACACACATATTTAGATACACACACATATATAGATACACACACACATTTAGATACACACACATATAGATACACACACACATACACACACATATTTAGATACACACACATATATAGATACACACACACATTTAGATACACACACATATATAGATACACACACATATATAGATACACACACATATTTAGATACACACACATATAGATACACACACATATGGATACACACACATTTAGATACACACACATATATAGATACACACACATATTTACATACACACACATATAGATACACACACATATGGATACACACACATTTAGATACACACACACAAACCTATACACAGACACACACACCTATACACACACACACACACCAAAAATTCACACACACACTGGTATAACATATACAGGAAGAAACTGCTGCCGACTGTTTATGTTCCTGTAATGTGATACTGAGCAAGAGTGTGAGCATACACACACACACACACACACACACACACACACACACACACACACACACACACACACACACACACACACACACACACACACCCCCACAAAAACACACACACACACCACAAACACACCCCCCACACCACACACACACACACACACACACACCACACACACACACACACACACACACACACACACACACACACACACACACACACACACACACACACACACACACACACACACACACACACACACACTCACACTCACACACACAGTAATCCTGGTCGTCAGCAGTGTTTGTTTGACTCTAGTAGAGTTTGTGAGTTTAAGTAATTGTAGGTTTGACTTGAGGAGCGACAGGAAGTGATGTCACTGCAGTTACTGACACTAGACTCTACTTCCAGGAGTACCTCGAGTAGTTCAGTCCCGCTTCAGTCTCCCTCTCTCTCTGGTGTGTGTCCCCACAACACCCAGCAAGTCCTCCAAGTTCAAGGTCACCTTGGAAACCAACAAGCCTCCCGTTGACCTGAGTGTCATCTTCCAAGGTCACACACACACACACACGCACACACACACTCACACTCACACTCACACACACACACTCACACTCACACACACACACAAACACACACTCACACACACACTCAAACTCACACACACACACAAACACACACTCACACACACACTCACTCTCACACACACACACTCAAACTCACACACACACACAAACACACACTCACACTCAAACATACATATACACACACACAAACTCACACACACTCAAACTCACACACACACACAAACACACACACACTCAAACTCACACAAACACACACTCACACACACACTCACTCTCACACACACACACTCAAACTCACACACACACACAAACACACACTCACACTCAAACATACATATACACACACACAAACTCACACACACTCAAACTCACACACACACACAAACACACACACACTCAAACTCACACACACACACAAACACACACTCACACACACACTCACACACACAAACACACACTCACACTCAAACATACATATACACACACACAAACTCTCACACACACACACACACACACACACACACACTCACACTCACACACACACACACACACACACTCACACTCACACACACACACACACTCACACTCACTCTCACACACACACACACACACACTCAAACTCACACACACACACAAACACACACTCACACACACACACACACACACACACACACTCACACACACACACTACACACACACACTCAAACTCACACACACACACACACACACACACACTCACACACACACACACACTCACACTCACTCTCACACACACTCACACACACACACTCAAACTCACACACACACTCACACACACACTCACACACACACTCACACTCACTCTCACACACACTCACACTCACTCTCACACACACTCACACTCACTCTCACACACACTCACACACACACACTCAAACTCACACACACACACAAACACACACTCACACACACACTCACACTCACTCTCACACACACTCACACACACACACTCAAACTCACACACAAACACACACTCACACTCAAACATACATATACACACACACAAACTCACGCGTACAGTCACACATACACACGCACTCAAATACACTCAAACATACACATGTGTCTTTGGTTGTGTGTCTCTGGTTGTGTGACTATGGTTGTGTGTCTCTGGTTGTGTGACTATGGTTGTGTGTCTCTGGTTGTGTGCAGAGTTGGCATCAGAGTGTGGTGAAGGGAACAGTTTGTGTGTGCGACTGTTGTCGGGAGCAACAGTCACTGTGGTGGCCTCCAAGTCGTCAGGTGAGTGTGTGTGTTTGTGTGTGTGTGTCCTGCAGCATCATCTACACACTCACACTTGTGCGACTCCAGAGCGATACCGTGTTCAGAGCGATGTGTTCGAGGACCTGTGGCTGCTGCTGCAGGAGCTGGTGCTCCGGCTGGACCAGATCTTCAGTGGAACCTCCGACCTGAAGAAGAGCTTCAGTGGAACCTTACCTTTACCAGACTACTTCCTGTCTGTGGACCGACACTTCCTGGTACACACCTGCAACACACCTGCAACACACACCTGACAACACACATGTCTGATAACACACACCTGCAACACACCTGACCACACTTGTCTGACAATACACGTCTGACAACACACACGTCTGACAACACCACCGGTCACCCCCCTTGTCTCTGACAATACACGTCTGACAACACACACGTCTGACAACACACACGTCTGACAACACACACGTCTGACAACACACACGTCTGACAACACACACGTCTGACAACACTTGTCTGACAACACACACGCCTGACAACACACACGTCTGACAACACACACGTCTGACAACACACACGTCTGACAACACACACGTCTGACAACACTTGTCTGACAACACACACGTCTGACAACACACACGTCTGACAACACACACGTCTGACAACACTTGTCTGACAACACTTGTCTGACAACACACACGTCTGACAACACACACGTCTGACAACAC
>JACEEU010000816.1:17500-20000 GCA_016630915.1 Callionymus lyra | reverse complement strand
ACGACAACATTGATGTGTCACTCACACACACGTCACCACGACAACATTGATGTGTCACTCACACACACGTCACCACGACAACATTGATGCATCACTCGAACACTCGTCACCACGACAACATTGATGTGTCACTCACACACATGTCACCACGACAACATTGATGTGTCACTCACACACACGTCACCACGACAACATTGATGCATCACTCGAACACTCGTCACCATGACAACATTGATGTGTCACTCACACACATGTCACCACGACAACATTGATGCATCACTCGAACACTCGTCACCATGACAACATTGATGTGTCACTCACACACACGTCACCACGACAACATTGATGTGTCACTCGCACACTCCTCACCACGACAACATTGACGTGTCATTCACACACTCGTCACCATGACAACATTTATGTGTCACTCACACACTTGTCACCATGACAACATTGATGTGTCACTCGTCACCATGACAACATTGATTCGTCACTCCCACACTCGTCACCACGACAACATTGATGTGTCACTCACACACACGTCACCACGACAACATTGATGCGTCACTCACACACACGTCACCACGACAACATTGATGCATCACTCGAACACTCGTCACCACGACAACATTGATGTGTCACTCACACACACGTCACCACGACAACATTGATGCATCACTCGCACACTCGTCACCACAACAACATTGATGTGTCACTCACACACACGTCACCACGACAACATTGATGCATCACTCGAACACTCGTCACCATGACAACATTGATATGTCACTCACACACACGTCACCATGACAACATTGATGTCATAGAACAGAACCAGAACTAGAACCAGAACTGGACTCATGTGGAAGGGTCTATGTGTGTGTCCAGCAGCTGAGGGTCAGTGTCAATGGGTTACACCTAGTTATGTGTGAGTGTAGTGTGTGTCTTTTGTGTTCTCTCAGCATCAATCCATGTCCAACGACTTCAACAATGAAGCCCTTCACTGAAACACACACGCACTTTTACACACACTCACACACACATATAAAAGCACATGTGTGTTACTTGCCCGGATGGTCTTCATGTGCGTCAGGAAGAGTTGTGTGTTTGCTGGACAGTGTGTGTGAGTTCTGGTCTGGCGTCTCCTCTGATGGCTCGGGGTCAGAGGTCACTCTTCTGAGACTGTCCACTACCTTCCAGGTGATGGCGCTAGCGGACACAGTGCAGGAGGACCAGGAGCAGCTGGAGGAGGCGTTTGTTCGTCTGCGCAGCGCCACCTACCTGCTGGTGTTGCTCATAACACTGTGGCAGAATCTGACCCGAGACCAGTCCAAGATCCTGGAGGCCTCACTGCTGCCCCTCCTGGAGGACACACCACAACTGGTACACACACTCGTACATGTAAACACACTCTCACACACATACATGTACACATGCTTGTACACACAAAGACATACACACACACAGACACAGACACACTCGCACATATACACACACAGACAGACATAAACATAGTCACACACAGACACACACCGACACACAAACGCATACAAACACACAAACACACACACAGACAAACACTCACACACAAACACTCACACACAGACACACACACACAGACACGCACAGACACACACAGGTCTCTGTCATGTCTCCTCCATGTCTCTGTCATCATCATTATCAACAGAATCTCTGTCATTATGGCGTCTCTCAGGGGGAGGAAGAGAGGGAGGAGGAGGGAGGAGGAGAGGGAGGGAGGGAGGAGGAGAGGGAGGAGGAGAGGGAGGGAGGGAGGGAGGAGGAGGAGAGGGAGGGAGGGAGGAGAGTGAGGAGGAGGGAGGGAGGGAGGGAGGAGGAGAGGGAGGAGGAGGAGGAGGGAGGGAGGAGAGTGAGGAGAGGGAGGCGGAGGAGGAGAGGGAGGAGAGGGAGGGAGGGAGGAGGAGGAGGAGGGAGGGAGGAGAGGGAGGGAGGGAGGAGAGGGAGGAGGAGAAGGGGGGAGGGTGAGGGAGGACCTGTCAACACATGTTGAGATAAAGACAAAGAACATTGATCTTATCATCTGCAGCTATCAGTCTGGACATCACACACACATAAATGCTCCTCCTGTGACTGTTGATGTGTCCTTGTGTGTGTGTATGAGGACATGTGTGTGTACGTGTGTGTATATGAGGACATGGTTGTGTACGTGTGTGTATATGAGGACATGTGTGTGTACGTGTATGTATATATGAGGACATGTGTGTACGTGTATGTGTATATGAGGACATGTGTGTGTACGTGTGTGTATATGAGGACATGGTTGTGTACGTGTGTGTATATGAGGACATGTGTGTGTACGTGTATGTATATATGAGGACATGTGTGTACGTGTATGTGTATATGAGGACATGTGTGTGTACGTGTATGTATATATGAGGACATGTGTGTACGTGTATGTGTATATGAGGACATGTGTGTGTACGTGTATGTATATATGAGGACATGTGTGTACGTGTATGTG
>JACEEU010000816.1:0-2500 GCA_016630915.1 Callionymus lyra | reverse complement strand
ACATCTGATATACACAAACACACACATCTGATATACACAAACACACACACATGTATATACATAAACACACACATCTGATATACACAAACATACACATCTGATATACACAAACACACACACATGTATATACACAAACACACACATCTGATATACACAAACATACACATCTGATATACACAAACACACACATCTGATATACACAAACACACACACATGTATATACACAAACACACACATCTGATATACACAAACATACACATCTGATATACACAAACACACACACATGTATATACACAAACACACACATCTGATATACACAAACACACACACATGTATATACACAAACACACACATCTGATATACACAAACACAATACATATATATACACAAACACGCACATCTGATATACACAAACATACACATCTGATATACACAAACACACACACATGTATATACACAAACACACACATCTGATATACACAAACACACACACATGTATATACACAAACACACACATCTGATATACACAAACACACACACATGTATATACACAAACACACACATCTGATATACACAAACACACACATATGTAAATATACAAACACACATATGTATATACACAAACACACACATCTGATATACACAAACACACACATATGTAAATATACAAACACACATATGTATATACACAAACACACACATATGTATATACACAAACACACACATATGTAAATATACAAACACACATATGTATATACACAAACACACACATATGTAAATATACAAACACACATATGTATATACACAAACACACACACATATGTATATACACAAACACACACATATGTAAATATACAAACACACATATGTATATACACAAACACACACATATGTATATACACAAACACACACATCTGATATACACAAACACACACATATGTAAATATACAAACACACTTATGTATATACACAAACACACACATATGTATATACACAAACACACACATATGTAAATATACAAACACACATATGTATATACACAAACACACACATATGTATATACACAAACACACACGTTACACAAACACACACATGTATACATACACACAAACACACATATGTATATACACAAACACATACATATATATACACAAAGACACACGTACACAAAACAAACATATGTATACATACACACAAACACACATATGTATATACACAAACACATATGTTTACATACACACATATGTATATACACAAACACACGTACACAAACACACACGTACACAAACACAAACATATCTATACATACACACAAACACACACATATGTATATACACACACACATATGTATATACACGAACACACACGTACACAAATGTTTCTTGAAGGAGTCAGTAGATCATCAAACACAGATGTTTCTTGAAGGAGTCAGTAGATCATCAAACACAGATGTTTCTTGAAGGAGTCAGTAGATCATCAAACACACATGTTTCTTGAGGGAGTCAGTAGAAGCGTCATCAAACACAGATGTTTCTTGAAGGAGTCAGTAGATCATCAAACACAGATGTTTCTTGAAGGAGTCAGTAGATCATCAAACACACATGTTTCTTGAAGGAGTCAGTAGATCATCAAACACAGATGTTTCTTGAAGGAGTCAGTAGATCATCAAACACAGATGTTTCTTGAAGGAGTCAGTAGATCATCAAACACGGATGTTTCTTGAAGGAGTCAGTAGATCATCAAACACAGATGTTTCTTGAAGGAGTCAGTAGATCATCAAACACAGATGTTTCTTGAAGGAGTCAGTAGATCATCAAACACAGATGTTTCTTGAAGGAGTCAGTAGATCATCAAACACACATGTTTCTTGAAGGAGTCAGTAGATCATCAAACACAGATGTTTCTTGAAGGAGTCAGTAGATCATCAAACACAGATGTTTCTTGAAGGAGTCAGTAGATCATCAAACACACATGTTTCTTGAAGGAGTCAGTAGATCATCAAACACACATGTTTCTTGAAGGAGTCAGTAGATCATCAAACACAGATGTTTCTTGAAGGAGTCAGTAGATCATCAAACACACATGTTTCTTGAAGGAGTCAGTAGATCATCAAACACACATGTTTCTTGAAGGAGTCAGTAGATCATCAAACACACATGTTTCTTGAAGGAGTCAGTAGATCATCAAACACACATGTTTCTTGAAGGAGTCAGTAGATCATCAAACACAGATGTTTCTTGAAGGAGTCAGTAGATCATCAAACACAGATGTTTCTTGAAGGAGTCAGTAGATCATCAAACACAGATGTTTCTTGAAGGAGTCAGTAGATCATCAAACACACATGTTTCTTGAAGGAGTCAGTAGATCATCAAACACACATGTTTCTTGAAGGAGTCAGTAGATCATCAAACACAGATGTTTCTTGAAGGAGTCAGTAGATCATCAAACACAGATGTTTCTTGAAGGAGTCAGTAGATCATCAAACACACATGTTTCTTAA
>JACEEU010000815.1:42500-58136 GCA_016630915.1 Callionymus lyra | reverse complement strand
CAGGACATGTATGATAGACTGGTGCAGGTCATGTATGTTGGACTTGTGCAGGACATGTATGTTAGACTGGTGCAGGACATGTATGTTAGACTGGTGCATGACATGTATGTTAGACTCTTGCAGGAGATGTATGTTAGACTGGTGCAGGACATGTATGTTAGACTGGTGCAGGACATATATGTTAGACTGGTGCAGGACATGTATGTTAGACTCTTGCAGGAGATGTATGTTAGACTGGTGCAGGACATGTATGTTAGACTGCTGCAGGACATGTATGTTAGACTGGTGCAGGAAATGTATGTTAGACTCTTGCAGGAGATGTATGTTAGACTGGTGCAGGACATGTATGTTAGACTGGTGCAGGAAATGTATGTTAGACTGGTGCAGGACATGTATGTTAGACTGGTGCAGGACATGTATGTTAGACTGGTGCAGGACATGTGCACATGTGTATATATATATATATATATATATATATATATATATGTATATATGTTTAGAAATAGAAATATATATATATTGAAGACACACAAGTATAATATGTATTATATATATATGTATATTGTTGTTTGAAAGGTGGGACAAAGGTTTGAATCCACAGTTGAATCTGACGTGTCCGATAGTTCAAGTCTCTGGCTACCTTGCTCAAGGGAGGAGGAAACAAGAACGTGGCAGACATCAAGTCCAGATCTAGTTCCAGTTGATTTAGAAACCCTTGACCCCGCCTGAGTTAATCACTTTGCTTTGCACAGGATTTTAAATCTACACGAGATGTTCTGCACGCTCAGTTCAAGGTGAGTCTGGAACTCCTTCAGTTTCTCTTGAAGACCTTCAGGAGGGGAGTCCACGTGTCCAGTTGGAACCTTCAAGTTCCTGTAAACTAGAAATAACCATTTTCCCAATTGTTTTGAAGGTACGGATGAATTGGAGTTGTGTCGGCATCAGTCCAACTGTGGACTGGAGTCCAGCAGGGAGACGTGACCCGCCAGAGAGACTCACCTCCTCCAAGAGAGCCATAGAAACCTCAGCTTTTCTTCAGCTGGTTGGTGCTTTGCCTGGAAATGGCAAGTGGCACAGATCCTCGCCTCCTGCACAACCTCTCGTACCATCCGCGATGGAAGCGCGACTCTCTGACATCCAAGAAAAAAGGCTGCTTTCAGTCGAGCGCTCCTAGTATGTTTCAATCTCCATCAAAGTGTTCACCAGTGCAACACTCCAAGGGTCAATGGCAGGCTCGTGTTCTTCTGCCTCTACTGCTGGTCTCATTTCTTCCCTGTCAAGCTTGGGCAACCACCTTCAAGATGGCCCTGGTTGGACCTTGGACCTGTGACCTCTTGTACTCTAAAGCCCTGCCTGATGTTGCAGCGCGCCTTGCAATCAATCGCATCAACAAGGACCCCTACCTCAACAAAGGCTACTGGTACGATTACACGCTCATCACTGAAGACTGCAAGTCGTCTCGGGCCTTGGCTCGATTCGCTGACCTGGAAGGTTATGGTTCGGCCTATCTGGGTCCTGCTAATCCTGGTTACTGTGCTTCTGCTGCTTTGTATGCCAAAGAGTGGGACACAGGACTTCTGTCTTGGGGGTGTCTGAGGCCGGATATGAGGAATCGAGGGATGTATCCCACTTTCTTGCGACCACTGCCGTTGTCCTCCAACGTCCTCTTTAGTGTCCTGCGCTTCTTCCGTTGGGCCCACGTGGCCGTTATATCCGAGGAGACCGACTTGTGGGAAGCGACCGGACACGAGCTGGCGTCTTCTCTGAGAGCGCTGGGTTTACCTGTGGACCCTGTGGTGACCATGCAGGGGAACAAGGATGGACCCAGAAGTGCTCTGACCAAAGTACGAGAGACAGATCGTGTCAGAGGTGAGAAACCACCAAACACTTGTCAAAGCTCTTTGTTTCAGAACCAGATAAGACCTCAGGACCTGGAGCTCTGGGATCGACCCCCGTACTTTAATTTTACCACCATTATGTTATTCTAATCTTATTGTGATGCAGCAGTTTCTATAGTATGACATTAGAAACAATTACATTGTTATGAGGAATAAGTTTTGTTTATATTCGTACATACTTGACACCAGAGGGTTTATTGTACAGAATGTATTTATACAATTGTTAGACTTGAAGAGAGATATTGTGCAGGAAATGAATAAGTCATGTTCTCTGAAGAACAGTTAACAGAACATAAATGCAGTACAAACACATTATACACAATAGTTTCTACTCTAGTTCAACATGTATATCAGCTGAGCACAGATCAGTAGTAAGTACTCATTCCATCTCCCCAGGATTCAAAGTAAACGTATGATGCTGTCAAGGCAGTGGTCGTTGTTCCGATGACATCACTGTAACCAATCACTGCTTTTGACTACTTTTGACCTTGATTTGCATACTGAGAACAAAATACATTGATTAAATACATCAATAAAATAAAAAATGTTTAAATTCATAAATAGATCAAAGACTAAGATTTAAATACATCAATAGATAAAAGACAAAATGTTTAAATACTTAAATAAAAGACAAAATGTTGATGATCACATGATCATCATGAGCATCATTCTATGAGGACCCTAACCCTACCTTCTCCTGCAGTGATCATCATTCTATGAAGACCCTAACCCTACCTTCTCCTGCAGTGATCACCATGTGCATCATTCTATGAAGACCCTAACCCTACCTTCTCCTGCAGTGATGATCATGAGCATCATTCTATGAGGACCCTAACACTACCTTCTCCTGCAGTGAACATCATGTGCATCATTCTATGACGACCCTAACCCTACCTTCTCCTGCAGTGATGATCATCTATGAGGACCCTAACCCTACCTTCTCCTGCAGTGATCACCATGTGCATCATTCTATGAGGACCCTAACCCTACCTCCTCCTGCAGTGATCACCATGTGCATCATACATTCTATGAAGACCCTAACCCTACCTTCTCCTGCAGTGATCACCATGTGCATCATTCTATGAAGACCCTAACCCTACCTTCTCCTGCAGTGATCATCATGTGCATCATTCTATGAAGACCCTAACCCTACCTTCTCCTGCAGTGATCATCATGATCCATGAGGACCCTAACCCTACCTTCTCCTGCAGTGATGATCATGAACATCATTCTATGAGGACCCTAACCCTACCTTCTCCTGCAGTGATGATCATGAGCATCATTCTATGAAGACCCTAACCCTACCTTTTCCTGCAGTGATCATCATGTGCATGCCTTCCGTCCTGATCGGAGGCGAGAGTCAGCAGCATTTATTGACGACAGCCCTGGACATGCGGATGATCGACCGTGGATACATTTTCATCCCATACGACACACTTCTCTACCCACTGCCCTACAACAATGCATTTTACTACATGCTGGGTAATAACACCAAACTGAGGAAAGCCTACGATGGTGTTCTCACCATCACAGTCGACTCTGAGGAGTTGAGTTTCAATGAGGCCTTCAGAAATGCACAAAATAGCTACGAGATCCGCAGCAGCACTCCGCCGGAGCAGGTGAGATTCTTCTCAAATAAAGGCTACTATATGAATAGTAATCATCTCCTCCACAGGTGTCTCCATTCTTCGCCACAATCTACAACATGATGTACTTCACTGCGATGGCAGCCGAGCACACACGAGAGAGCACAGGTCGTTGGGTTTCTGGCGAGGTATTGGGCGCTAGTGCTGGAGGCTTCGAATTCAAGGGTTTCAATCAGCGCGCCCGGGCCGGCAGGAACGGCGAGGGGATGCAGACCCGATATGTCGTTCTTGACTACAGCGGCATTGGAAGCTCACTTTATTCCACCCACGTTTTGGAAGCTGCACACACGGATGGAAAGATCGGTGGCTTAAAGTATCTCGGGAGGTCCATCCATTTTGCAGGCAGCACACCCTACAGGGACTCCAGCTGCTGGTTCAGCCCATATTTCGCCTGCTCAGGAGGTAAGTCTAACATTTTAAAGAACCACTTCATGACTTTCCTGCTTCTCTGCTCCTCAGGACTGGACTCAGCAACGCTCTTTTTCCTCTTCCTTCTCTTTGCTGTTATGGTCGGGGTTGGAGGAAACTTTTTATTCAATTATAAGTAAGTCCAGATAAACTTTTCAAGGATGGGTCAAACTAGAGCCTTTTTAGTGATTGAACCAACTACAGCTAACCAACACTTGTAATACCTAACAAGCATACTTGGCATCATCAGCTAACAAACACAGGGCCTGGTATTATCAGCTAACAAACACGGGACTATCTAGCATCAGCTAACAAAAACAGGACTAGCTAGCATCAGCTAACAAAAACAGGACTAGCTAGCATCAGCTAACAAATTCAGGACTAGCTAGCATCAGCTAACAAACACATGACTAGCTAGCATCAGCTAACAAACACAGGACTAGCTAGCATCAGCTAACAAACACAGGACTAGCTAGCATCAGTTAACAAACAGAGGGCTAGCTAGCATCAGCTAACAACACAGAGCTGGCTAACATCAGCTGACAAACACAGGACTAGCTAGCATCAGCGAACAAAACAGGGCTAGCTAGCATCAGCTAACAAACACAGAGCTGGCTAGCATCAGCAAACAAACGCAGGAGTAGCTAGCATCAGCTTACAAACCCAGAGCTAGCTAGCATCAACTAGCGGACACAGGGCTAGCCAGCATCTGCTAACAAACACAGAGCTGGCTAACATTAGCTAACAAACACAGAGCTTGCTAGCATCAGCTAACAGACACAGGGCTGGCTAGCATCAGCTAAGAAACACAGAGCTGGCTAGGTTAGGTTAGGTTAGGTAGAACTTTATTGATCCTCAGCAGGTCTCCTTCGGGAAATTGTGGGGTTTTTTTCAATTATCCACAGAAAATACAGCAATTTTTCATAAAAAAATAATCAAAATAAAATAAGAACAAGAACAAAGAGAAATAAAGAGAAAGAACAAGATGAAACCATCTAAGTCTAAAGATAAAGATAAAGAACAAGATCAAAGAAGAATAACAAAGACAAAGATACAAAGACTAACATAGAACATCAAGATACTTTCACTTTCACTTCTGCCCCCGAACTCAGAATTAAACAATTTAATAACACGAGGAATGAATGAGTCCTTGAGTCTATTTTATTTGAGTCTATTTAACTCATATGGGTTTTGTTTAAACACAGACATGAGTTTGACTCATTGTTGTTTTTTATTAATGCAGGAAAAATGGCAGAGTTGGATTTGCCTTTGGAGGTGGAGGTGGAAACGCGTCGTCGAAGGTGGTCCTGACTCTGGACGACCTGGTCTTCATCAACACTCAAGTCAGCAAGAGGGTGAGTTTGAAACATAAGCAACTCGGACGAGTCAAGAGTCGACATCGTAGCTCTGTAGCATATTCAGAAGTTGTCATGGAAACCATGGAGAAACTTGTGATTGGTCAAGACCAGGCGTCACAGCTCTGACCCGGAGGTTGAGATACAAGATGTCAACACGTGAGGCACAATCTTTCCAGCGAGTCCTGAGGTTCAGACCTCCTCCTGTTTGGACGTGACCAAGATGTCTGAGAGCATTGGTTCTTCTCCGAGTCCCTCCTGGATGACTGACCTCATAGGGCAGAGACACCTCTCACTGTGACCCAGAAGTCCTGCTTCAGAGAGGAAGCGATCTTTAATTCGACCCAAACATGTGGTTCTGACCAGAGTCAGTGAGACATGGATGAAAGGAATCATTGAAAACCATGTGAATCAAGTCGTCTCTTCAACACGACATGTTGAACCGAAGTGTTTCTGTTGAGCAGAAGCTGAACGACGAGAGCATCATGAAGAGCCACCTGGACATGAAGACTCCTCACCACTCAGTGTCGGGCCGGAGCTACATGGCCACGTCGCCCGACAGCTCCAACATCGCCGTGTTCGAGGTACGTCCATGTGAACCATGTGACCACCTTCAGTGAGGCTGACTCAAGGTTTCTGTTTAGGGCGACTGGGTTTGGTTGAAGAAAAGTCCAGTCGGGGCAGTTTCGAATGTCAACATCAGCACAGAGAACATCTTCGTCAAGGTCAGGATTTATGTTTGTGACCTTCAGTTTATTTGGATGGATGGATACATGGATGCATGGATGCATGGATGAATGGATGGATGCATGGATGCATGGATGGATGGATGGATGGATGGATGCATGGATACATGGATGCATGGATGCATGGATGCATGGATGCATGGATGGATGGATGGATGGATGGATGCATGGATGGATGGATGGATGGATGGATGCATGGATGCATGGATGGATGGATGGATGGATGGATGCATGGATGCATGGATGGATGGATGGATGGATGGATGCATGGATGGATGCATGGATGCATGGATGCATGGATGCATGGATGCATGGATGGATGGATGGATGGATGGATGGATGGATGCATGGATGCAGGATGCATGGATGGATGGATGGATGGATGCATGGATGGATGGATGGATGCATGGATGCATGGATGGATGGATGGATGGATGGATGCATGGATGGATGGATGCATGGATGCATGGATGGATGGATGCATGGATGTATGGATGCATGGATGCATGGATGGATGGATGGATGGATGGATGCATGGATGGATGGATGCATGGATGGATGGATGGATGCATGGATGGATGCATGGATGGATGCATGGATGCATGGATGCATGGATGGATGGATGCATGGATGGATGGATGGATGGATGGATGCATGGATGGATGGATGGATGGATGGATGCATGGATGGATGGATGCATGGATGGATGCATGGATGCATGGATGCATGGATGGATGGATGGATGCATGGATGCATGGATGCATGGATGCATGGATGGATGGATGGATGGATGGATGGATGCATGGATGGATGCATGGATGCATGGATGCATGGATGCATGGATGGATGGATGCATGGATGGATGGATGCATGGATGCTGTATGGATGCATGGATGGATGCATGGATGCATGGATGCATGGATGCATGGATGCATGGATGCATGGATGCATGGATGATGGATGCATGGATGCATGGATGGATGCATGGATGGATGGATGCATGGATGGATGGATGGATGCATGGATGCATGGATGCATGGATGCATGGATGCATGGATGGATGGATGCATGGATGGATGCATGGATGCATGGATGCATGGATGCATGGATGCATGGATGCATGGATGGATGGATGCATGGATGGATGCATGGATGCATGGATGCATGGATGCATGGATGCATGGATGCATGGATGCATGGATGCATGGATGGATGGATGCATGGATGGATGGATGGATGCACGGATGGATGGTAACTATTTTAGAGATGATTGTGTACCTTGACAAATCATAACAATTAAATTACAATTGTGTATACTGTAAGACATATACCTTTAAAAAAGAACAGCCTTGTGCCCATTAAAAAGGGTACAAGACTGTTATTTTAAGGGTACCACTCCAGTGACAAGCTATTCTCGACTTTGAAGAGACAAAAATGTAGTGGTTTTCTTTCATCGTTCATTGACAGCAAGTATTGTGAAAATTCAAATCATGTTAGTTTGACACTATAGAATATTTAGTCAGAATCCCTCAAATATATAGTCCAGACATGTTTGGAAGGAGGTTCACCACAGGTTTGTCTCTGGAGGAAGGTCGACGTGTTTTCAAAAACCAACACTTGTTCGACAGTTTTCTGGTTTTGATCCTTTTAGTTGAACCAGTGGGTATAAAGTAAGAGGATGTTCTTTGTAAGAATGAAAGAGTAAAGAAGCTGGAACCCCAGACAAGACAGTAATCCTGTAGAACACCCCAGTACTCACCTCTCCATGGACCGACACTTCAATCGGATCAACGCTTTTCAAAATAGAGAAAAGGACATAAAGGACAAAGAATGGATGTAACATAATAATAATAACATGGCTTGTTCTGGCTCGACCGGTTCTACATTAAGGATGACCTTGGAAGTCTCTGGAATTGAGGTTCTTTTTAAAAAGACTTTTCAAAGAGAAATTCTGGACATATAACGTAAGATTGTTATGACACAATGAATAAATATGTTTCCATACAGATGTTTGAACCAAATAAAAACAAAGTATTTTCATTTCATTCTTTTATTTAGATATGTTTTTTCCAAATAGCAACACACAGCAATACAGACGATAATTCAGAAAAATAAGAACAAGAACAAAGTTTCTATAAAAAGAAAGAACAAGATAAAACAATCTAAGTCTAACGATAAAGAACAAGATCAACGAAAAATAACAAAGAAAAGGATACAAAGATTAACAGAGTATAATCTTTTCACACAAACCCAGAAGTAAATATTGTAATAACACGAGGAATGAATGAGTTCTTGAGTCTATGAGTGTTGCATCATGGGAGGAGCATTGGTGCACCATGTGTTCACTGATGACAGTGTTGCATCATGGGAGGAGCATTGGTGCTCCATGTGTTCACTGATGACAGTGTTGCATCATGGGAGGAGCATTGGTGCTCCATGTGTTCACTGATGACACTGTTGCATCATGGGAGGAGCATTGGTGCTCCATGTGTTCACTGATGACACTGTTGCATCATGGGAGGAGCATTGGTGCACCATGTGTTCACTGATGACAGTGTTGCATCATGGGAGGAGCATTGGTGCTCCATGTGTTCACTGATGACACTGTTGCATCATGGGAGGAGCATTGGTGCTCCATGTGTTCACTGATGACACTGTTGCATCATGGGAGGAGCATTGGTGCGCCATGTGTTCACTGATGACAGTGTTGCATCATGGGAGGAGCATTGGTGCTCCATGTGTTCACTGATGACACTGTTGCATCATGGGAGGAGCATTGGTGCTCCATGTGTTCACTGATGACACTGTTGCATCATGGGAGGAGCATTGGTGCTCCATGTGTTCACTGATGACACTGTTGCATCATGGGAGGAGCATTGGTGCGCCATGTGTTCACTGATGACAGTGTTGCATCATGGGAGGAGCATTGGTGCTCCATGTGTTCACTGATGACACTGTTGCATCATGGGAGGAGCATTGGTGCTGCATGTGTTCACTGATGACAGTGTTGCTGTGTCATGTTGTTGATCGTATCAAACAACACTTTGGGGTTTTTCTTATTTGATGTAATTAGATCTGGCAGTTTCCACCATCTCGTCTGTGCACCTCAGGAGATCTCTTCAACATCTATTCCAGATCTCTTCAACCTTTGACCCTTCAACTTCTATTTATTGCAGACTTTTTTTTTCTGTGGACAAGAAACACAAACCTGTATATTATTGTATTTTGTACTTGTTTCTCTTTGTTCCATCGCTGCTGCTCAAAGGTCTGACATGGTCTCTGAAGAAACGTTATTCATTTTTGAGATGAACCGGAGAAAGAAGAGCAACATCCACATGAAGCTTGGCTTGTGTGTGTCAGGTGTTTACCATCATTTATGAGACATGGAACATCAACAATCTTCCACTAAACTAACTCTGATCACTTACCTCTGATCTCTTCCTGAGCCTATGAGCCAGGCATTAATCCTCCTCTTCTCCCTGCACTCTTCCTCTTATTCTAGTTTCAACACAATCTTCAACCGTAATTAACAGGAAGTGCACATTCTGTTCCCTGCAGCTCCGCGATATGAGGCACGAAAATCTCAACCTGTTCCTGGGACTGTTCTTCGACTCGGGGATCTTCGGCGTGGTGACGGAACACTGCACCAGGGGCAGCCTGGAAGACCTTCTGAGCAACGAGGAGGTGCGCCTGGACTGGATGTTCAAGTCTTCCCTCCTCATGGACCTGATCCGGGTAAGAGAAGCACTGTTTTGCAGACTCATTGTTGACTCCTGCTGTGACCGGCTTAGAGGAAGGATGGGGGGTACAGATGGACGGAGAGAAGAGTGAGCGAGGATACAGTGAGAGAAAAGAGGAGAGAAGAGTGAGGGAGGATACAATGAGAGAAAATAGGAGAAAATGGATGGATGGAGGATGGTAAGAAACTTCATGAATAATTTTACCCAGGGGAAGCAAGTACAGCAAAAACAATAAAGGACCCAGAACAGAACCTTGAGGGACTCCACACAACAGATGATTCAAGCCTCATTTGATTGAGGAGAACCACTGTAACACAGACCCAGACAGGGTGAACAAGGCTTTGAACAAGGCTGTGAACAAGGCTGTGAACAAGACTGTGAACAAGGCTGTGAACAAGACTGTGAACAAGGCTTTGAACAAGGCTATGAGAAAGGCTGTGAACAAGGCTGTGAACAAGGCTTTGAACAAGGCTGTGAATAAGGCTGTGAACAAGGCTGTGAATAAGGCTGTGAACAAGGCTGTGAACAAGGCTATGAGAAAGGCTGTGAACAAGGCTGTGAATAAGGCTGTGAACAAGGCTGTGAACAAGGCTATGAGAAAGGCTGTGAACAAGACTGTGAACAAGGCTTTGAACAAGGCTATGAGAAACGCTGTGAATAAGGCTGTGAACAAGGCTTTGAACAAGGCTGTGAATAAGGCTGTGAACAAGGCTGTGAATAAGGCTGTGAACAAGGCTGTGAATAAGGCTGTGAACAAGGCTGTGAACAAGGCTATGAGAAAGGCTGTGAACAAGACTGTGAACAAGGCTTTGAACAAGGCTATGAGAAACGCTGTGAATAAGGCTGTGAACAAGGCTTTGAACAAGGCTGTGAATAAGGCTGTGAACAAGGCTGTGAATAAGGCTGTGAACAAGGCTGTGAATAAGGCTGTGAACAAGGCTGTGAACAAGGCTATGAGAAAGGCTGTGAACAAGGCTGTGAATAAGGCTGTGAACAAGGCTTTGAACAAGGCTGTGAATAAGGTTGTGAACAAGGCTGGAAACAAAGCTGAAGTAACTTTAACAAAATAAAACCTGAAATTCACAAGACAAGAAACTCAGGACATCCCTATTGCGTTGTGAAAAACACACACTAACAAAGAAAAAACACACACTAACACCTTTGTGTTCTAACAGGGCATCAAGTATCTGCACCATCGAGGAATCGTCCACGGACGCCTCAAGTCAAGGAACTGTGTGGTCGATGGTCGTTTCGTGCTGAAGGTCACAGATTACGGTTTCAATGAGATCTTGAACTCTCTGAGCATCGACAGTGACGAGGACAAGCCTGAGAGTAAGTCTAAAGATTTCTGAAGATTTCTGAAGGTTCTGAATGTTCCTCAAGGTCCTGCATCTCAATCTTCTGGTGCTTCCAGATCTGCTTTGGACGGCTCCTGAGCTACTGAGAAGTCTGAGCCTTAGGAGAAGAGGAACCTTCGCTGGAGATGTTTACAGCTTTTCCATCATCGTGCAGGAGGTCATTTCAAGGTCATCACCTTTCTGTATGATGGACATGCCTGCCAAAGGTAAGTGACGGATGCAGGCGTGACCTGGTCAGGAGTCAAAGTCTGTTTTTACGGCAGAGGTTGTCAGCAAGGTCAGAGATCCTCCTCCCTTGTGTCGGCCAGTCGTGTCGGTGGACGAGGCTCCACTGGACGTCATCCAGGTGATGAAGCAGGGCTGGAGCGAAGAGCCGGAGAAGAGGCCGACCTTCGAGGACATTTTCAGACAGGTGAGGACGAGAAATGTTTTTTTTTTCCAACTCTCTTCACAGTTTATTCTATGATTCTCATTTTTTTTCTCTCCGTAGTTTAAGAGCATCACAAAGGGTCGCAAGACCAACATCATCGACTCCATGCTGCGCATGTTGGAACAATACTCGTCCAACCTGGAGGACCTGATCAGAGAGAGGACAGAGGAGCTGGAGGTGGAGCGGCAGAAGACTGACAATCTGGTAGCTCAGATGTTACCGAGGTAAAGAGGTGTCAAAGACACACTCCAAGATTAATGGGAAAATGACTTCAACCAATCGTAGAGAACTTTGTCTGTGGTGTCGATAAAGTCAGAGTGAGGAGATCCTCTGTGAGGAGATCCTCTGTGAGGAGATCCTCTGTGAGGAGATCCTCTGTGAGGAGATCCTCTGTGAGGAGACGTCTGCACGTCTTAAACTGCTTCTTGATCTTCAGGTCAGTTGCACAGGCGCTGAAGACCGGCAAGCCAGTGAAACCAGAACATTTCAGCGAAGTCACTCTATACTTTAGTGACATCGTTGGCTTCACCACCATCTCAGCTCTCAGTGAACCCATAGAAGTGGTCGACCTTCTAAACGACCTCTACACCTGCTTTGACGCCATCATCGGACTTCATGATGTCTACAAGGTGAATGGATGGATGGTTGATGGATAGATGGATGATTTGTGAATGGATGATTGATGGATGGATAATGGATGATAGATGGATGATTGATGGATAATAGATGATGGATGATGGGTGGATGATGAGTGATGGATGAGTGATGGATGATAGATGATAAGGGTTTGGCTGATAGGTGGATAATAGATGATGGATGGATGATGGGCACAGATAAAGATATAAAGTGATGGTGTTTGAAAGTCATTCAGGTAACTGAGATTAAATGATGATGAAGAAAGATAGTTGAAGTAGAGATGGATGAGATGAAGGAGTGATTGACATGGTTTCGTTTCAACTCCAGGTAGAAACCATAGGCGACGCCTACATGGTTGCCTCAGGAGTTCCCGCAAGGAATGGAAACCGTCACGCAGCTGAGATGGCCAACATGTCTCTGGACATTCTTCACTGCATCGGCACCTTCAAGATGCGCCACATGCCCGAGCTCAAGGTCCGGATCAGGATCGGCCTTCACTCTGGTGAGTTGCCGGCCTTTCTAATGTTCCAGAACAAGGTTCTGATGGCGTTGAATTAAACTATTCCAAGGGAGTTTAGGTTCTCCTGGAATCCTTAAAAAAAACCTTGTGCTCGTCATCATTCAACGACAGTCAAGTGAGCTTGAAGAGATATTTTTATCTTCATCCTCGTCTGGATCGTATTCTTGGAAGAAGTCAAGCACAATCCTCTTAGAAGGCTCATCCTATTAGTGGGAGTTGAGTTGCAGGTCCTGTGGTGGTAGGAGTTTTAGTTCTCACCACAACAGATGTGAAGTGTGTGTTGCAGGTCATGTGGTGGCAGGAGTGGTGGGTCCCACCACCACAGATCTGAAGTATATGTTGTTGTGTTACTGGTCCAGTGGTGGCAGGAGTTATGGGTCATGTAACATGCCGTGCTCAGGCTGTTCCCACTAATAGTTCCTAACCTCTGCTCAGATGTGAGATTTGTTCCTTCTGAGACTTCCTGAGGGCAAGTCTATGCGGTATGATCTTGGTGTCTTAGCTGCACCACTAATGGTTCCTGTTTCCTTTATATTTTTCACCCAGAACTTCTGACCAGGTCTGAGCTCTGGTTTCTGCTTTGTGTTATGTTGAACCAGAAGGTCTGTTTGACTTTCTCGTCTTCATCTATCCTGTAGGAAAGCCTGAAGGTTTGGCCAACTGAGTTGTAGCTTTATTTTACTAACAGGCAGAGGTGTCCTGATGTTGCAACCCGTCAGTAGCTGTGAAGGTGATGATCCGTGTGACAAGGGAGTTGCTCTGTAAGCCTTGAGAGATATAGACTTCAAGTTTTCCGTCACTTGGACCGTTGTTGTTGAGGCAGGGTTAGCTACTTAAATGTAGCATGAGTAGTAGTAACAAGATACAAGGTACATGGGGTTGTCCCACTGGCAAAGACCCGCTGCAACCCACTGTCGTGGTCTCTCTGGCAACTGAGACGTCAGCTGGGGCTCTGGTGCATTATGAACCTCCTGGCACATATAGCAAAGCTTTACTTTACTTTTCCACTTTCTGTTTAGTTTGTTCAGTCAGGCCCAGCCACCAGATTGACTGCTGAGCCCTTGCTGCACACTGTCATGCTTTGGTGGCCTTCATGAAGTTTGTTAAGCATTGCCTCCTGCATACTTATCGGGATGACGATTCTTTCTACTCTAATCAATAGTCTGTCAGCCACGAGTCCTGCCGGTGCTGCCAATACGGCTGTCGAAGAGATGGAAGAGCTTTCCTGTTATGAGGCCAACCTGTTTGAACCATGTTCCTTGGTCTTTCGCAAACATCATCTGCATCCTGTGCCATCCTGATCTGTACTAGCCACTGCTCCGATACCGGACGCACACACGTCCTATTCCAGCTGCCCCTTTAAGTGAAGCGAAGCAGCCATATCCCAAATCCCAGAATGCAAGTTGGCAAATCTCGTGCTCTGCTACCCATCAGGGAGATGAGAGGTTTGTGATCAGGAACTCCGTTCCCATCAGGTGGGAATAAATTGCTCGCATGCCCAGCCCTTCCTTGGTGATCTGCAGCGATGAAGGCTACAGCTGACTCTCCTGGCTACTGGCACCTCTTGTTGAAACGAGCCCTTTTCATGAATAACATTATATTGACATGTAAAGTATTTGTCAATTGCTTCTTTGACTGGCTTGTACATTTGTAATTCTGAATGTCATCAGCTTTGAGTTCACTTGATACTTCTCATCATTGCTGTCTGGTCCTGCTTTGGAATCTTTTAAAGGTGTCAAAGTCAGAGAAGTAATCTATTGGGTTTACAGAGAAAAGGGAATCCATCGTTTCCTCACCGTAACAGTCTTTTCACCTATGGTTTTTATCACTTCCCCAGCTGTCTGTCACTCCGGAACTTGGCTAACGTTAGCTTAGCTTCTTGCCGACCGGGACCCACGTTTAGTTCTTTGTTCGCTACCGGTTCAGAGCGACCACCGAAGACGTGCTCCGGCGCTTTTCTGACACATGTAACATGCTGTTCTGTGAGTACAATAGACAGGTGTGTACTGTGAATACCACAGACAAGTACAGGACTAACACACAGTATTCACACGAGCATGTGCAATGGCCTCTCTAACTCTGTCAGACAGAAACAATCGATCACTGTTAAGATCGCACTACAGTATTCACAAAAGGGAAGTGAAGATGTTTTAACGGATGTGACGTATAACATTCAAAAATATAACTTTAAAAAAAAAACGAAAACGTTTTAATGATCAACAACCGTTTGATGCAAGTTTATTCATTCACAAAACACAACTTTCAAAGCAATTGGAAGATATGACGAACTATGAACTGAACCAGTAGCTTTTAAATAACATTTTAAGTACTTAATGATGTGCAGTGAGGGTCATGAACGAAGTCAATTATAAGAAGGTAAAATAGCCAATTATTTATTTTTTCATACAACAACATGCAACTCATAATGGTTAAAATCAAACCATCATCATCATCTTATAATGACACTTAAACAAACACACACAGGAACACATTTGTTCAACAAACAACGTTTATTCAATGTCACTATTGCTGATCTAACGAGACTCCACACGTACATGACACAGAGTGGGAACAAAACTGTCACGATGACGTCTCAATAAATAGTTTCTTGTATCTTCAACTTATAAAGTTGTGTTTTAGAATCAATGCTTTTGTGCAAAACGGTCGCCAAACACTAGAAAACAACATTTACTTGAAATTAAAACATCTTCAGTTTGTCAGAGGGCGCCAGTGCGCCAGTGCACATGTCTGAGGGCGCCAGTGCGCATGTCTGAGGGCGCCAGTGCGCATGTCTGAGAGCGCCAGTGCGCATGTCTGAGAGTGCCAGTGCGCATGTCTGAGAGCGCCAGTGCGCATGTCTGAGGGCGCCAGTGCGCATGTCTGAGAGCGCCAGTGCGCA
>JACEEU010000815.1:15000-37500 GCA_016630915.1 Callionymus lyra | reverse complement strand
CATCCATCCATCCATCATTCCATCCATCCATCCATCCATCCATCCATCCATCCATCCATCCATCCATCCATCCATCCATCCATCCATCCATCCATTATCCATCCATCCATCATTCCATCCATCCATCCATTATCCATCCATCATTCCATCCATCCATCCATCCATCCATCCATCCATCCATTATCCATCCATCCATCCATCATTCCATCCATCCATCCATCCATCCATTATCCATCCATCCATCATTCCATCCATCCATCCATCCATTATCCATCCATCCATCCATCCATCATTCATCCATCCATCCATCCATCCATCCATGTATCCATCCATCCATCATCCATCCATCCATGTATCCATCCCTCCATCCATCCATCCATCCATCCATCCATCATTCCATCCATCCATCCATCCATCCATTATCCCTCCATCCATCCATCATTCCATCCATCCATCCATCCATCCATTATCCATCCATCCATCATTCCATCCATCCATCCATCCATCCATTATCCATCCATCCATCCATCATTCCATCCATCCATCCATCCATCCATCCATCCATCCATCCATCCATCCATCCATCCATTATCCATCCATCCATCATTCCATCCATCCATCCATACATCCATCATTCCATCCATCCATCCATCCATCCATCCATCCATCCATCCATCCATTATCCCTCCATCCATCCATCATTCCATCCATCCATCCATCCATCCATTATCCATCCATCCATCATTCCATCCATCCATCCATCCATCCATTATCCATCCATCCATCCATCATTCCATCCATCCATCCATCCATCCATCCATCCATCCATCCATCCATCCATCCATCCATACATCCATCCATCCATCCATGCATCCATCCATTATCCATCATTCCATCCATCATTCCATCCATCCATCCATCCATCCATCCATCCATCCATCCATCCATCCATCCATCCATCCATCCATCCATCCATCCATCCATCCATCCATCCATGTCTCAACGATGTCTTCCTCACAGCTTACAGGATCCATGTGAATCAAAGTACCGTCGACGTCCTCAACAGTCTACAGCTTGGATACAAGATTGAATGTCGAGGTCTGACGGAGCTGAAGGTGATCAACCATCGCTTCTCTTCTCCAAGAGTGGTTGTCATGGTGATTTTGATTCCAGGGCAAGGGAATTGAAAACACGTTCTGGCTGGTGGGGAAGCAGGATTTCACCAAACCTCTGCCCAGACCGTCCGACCTGAAAGGGTAAGAATACGATGAAGATGTTCAAACCTGAGCTTGACTCTGCTCTTTGTTCAGTGGAGCCAACCATGGCATCAGCATTGAAGAAATTCCTGAAGACAGAAGACAGAAGTTCCTGGACCGGCAGAAGAAGATGGGCTAGTTTAGATTTGTACATGTGTTCGTGTGTTTAGTGTGTTTCATGTGAAGCAGCAACTGGGTCACCTGAGGACACCCTGGAAAGCTGAACACCTGAGGCTTAATGATCCATGATGTATGTGAAACTCTCGTGTCAATCAAGATGTTCTTGAACCTCATGATCAGCAGCAGTAGATCCACGGTCGACAACATGTCAGGAGACCTCGGCGGGATCAAGGTCATCGATCTATGAGTCATCAATATAGAAACATGGAAAACTGATGTTGCTCCATGTTAGCCTCTTAGCTGCTAGCATCTGAGACGTTGCTCCATGATAGCCTCTTAGCTGCTAGCATCTGAGACGTTGCTCCATGATACCCTCTTAGCTGCTAGCATCTGAGACGTTGCTCCATGATAGCCTCTTAGCTGCTAGCATCTGAGACGTTGCTCCATGATAGCCTCTTAGCTGCTAGCATCTGAGATGTTGCTCCATGTTAACCTCTTAGCGGCTAGCATCTGAGATGTTGCTCCATGTTAGCCTCTTAGCTGCTAGCATCTGAGATGTTGCTCCATGTTAGCCTCTTAGCTGCTAGCATCTGAGATGTTGCTCCATGTTAGCCTCTTAGCTGCTAGCATCTCAACAATCATCCTCTCAACTGGAACTGTTTTGTTTAAACACTGAAAAATAACATACTTTTCAGAACTAACCGTAAAAATTCTCCCTCACATTATTTCTGTGTGAGTTTGTTTGTCTTCCGTGTTAATGTTTTAACCAGCAGTCAATGAGAGAATATATGGAGGGAAATAAATGGATGGATGAGAGAGAGAGAGAGAGAGGATGGACGGACGGACATCTTCATCATCTTCATCATCATCATCATCATCATCATCATCACCTTCATCTTCATCTTCATCATCTTCATCATCATCATCTTCATCATCATCATCATCATCATCATCATCTTCATCATCATCATCATTCATCATCATCATAATCTTCATCATCATCATCTTCATCATCATCTTCATCATCATCTTCAGCTTCATCATCATCATCTTCATCATAATCTTCATCATCATCATCTTCGTCTTCATCATCATCACCTTGATCATCATCATTCATCATCATCTTCATCATCGTCTTCATCATCAACTTCATCATCATCATCTTCATCATCATCTTCATCATCATCATCATCATCATAATCTTTATCTTCATCATCAGCTTCATCTTCATCATCTTCTTCATCATCATCATCATCACCTTCATCTTCATCATCATCATCTTCATCATCATCTTCATCTTCATCATCTTCATCATCAACATCATCATCATCATCATCTTCATCTTCATCTTCATCATCACCTTCATCTTCATCATCATCGTCTTCATCATCATCACCTTCATCATCATCGTCTTCATCTTCATCATCATCATCATCATCATCATCTTCATCATCATCTCCATCATCATCATCTTCGTCTTCATCATCATCATCATCATCACCTTCATCACCTTGATCATCATCATTCATCATCATCTTCATCATCTTCATCATCAACTTCATCATCATCTTCATCATCTTCATCATCATCATCATCATCTCAATCTTCATCATCATCATCTTCATCATCATCATCTTCATCATCATCTTCATCATCATCATCTTCATCTTCATCATCATCTTCATCATCTTCTTCATCTTCATCATCATCTTCTTCATCTTCATCATCATCTTCATCATCTTCTTCATCTTCATCATCATCTTCTTCATCTTCATCATCACCTTCATCATCATCACCTTCATCATCATCTTCATCGTCTTCATCATCTTCATCATCATCATCACCTTCATCATCTTCATCGTCTTCATCTTCTTCAGCATCTTCATCTCCATCTCCATCATCACCTTTACCTTCACCTTCATCATCACCATCATCATTGTCATCATCATCTTCATCATCATCTTCATCATCATCATCTTCATCATCATCTTCATCATCATCTTCATCATCATCTTCATCATCTTTATCATCTTCATCATCATCTTCATCATCATCATCTTCATCATCATCTTCATCATCATCATCTTCATCATCATCTTCATCATCGTCTTCATCATCTTCATCTTCATCATCTTCATCATCACCTTCATCATCATCTTCATCTTCATCTTCATCATCATCATCATCATCGTCATCATCACCTTCATCATCATCTTCATCGTCTTCATCATCATCTTCATCTCTATCATCACCTTCACCTTCATCATCATCTTCATCTTCATCATCATCTTCATCATCTTCATCTTCATCTTCATCTTATTATTTGTGTCTCAAATTAAAAACTTTTTCACTAAATCTCTTCCGAACTTGATAATCTTCACATCAGGAAGTGAATCATTGTGAGTTTCATTCCTGTGTTGACGTCCACAAACACACCTGCACTCATGCAAACGACAACAACAACACGTCTCTGCTGTACTAGTGTTGTCATCATCTTGTTTTGCCAAATAGAACAAATGTGTTTTCATGTGAATAAAATGTTATTTAGTCGACATTGATGTTGTGTTTCTATCATCGTTCACAGAGTTTTAATGACATGTTTCAACAACATAGAGAACAACATAGAGAACAACATAGAAAACAACATAGAGAACAACATAGAGAACAACATAGAGAACAACATAGAGAACAACATAGAAAACAACATAGAGAACAACATAGAGAACAACATAGAAAACAACATAGAGATCAACATAGAGAACAACATAGAAAACAACATAGAGAACAACATAGAGAACAACATAGAGAACAACATAGAGAAAAACATAGAAAACAACATAGAGAACAACATAGAAAACAACATAGAGAACAACATAGAGAACAACATAGAAAACAACATAGAGAACAACATAGAAAACAACATAGAGAACAACATAGAGATCAACATAGAGAACAACATAGAGAACAACATAGAAAACAACATAGAGAACAACATAGAGAACAACATAGAGAACAACATAGAAAACAACATAGAAAACAACATAGAGAACAACATAGAAAACAACACAGAGAACAACATAGAGATCAACATAGAGAACAACATAGAGAACAACATAGAAAACAACATAGAGAACAACATAGAAAACAACATAGAGAACAACATAGAGAACAACATATAGAACAACATAGAGAACAACATAGAGAACAACATAGAGAACAACATAGAGAACAACATAGAGAACAACATAGAAAAAAACATAGAGAACAACATAGAGAACAACATAGAGAACAACATAGAGAACAACATAGAAAACAACATAGAGAACAACATAGAGAACAACATAGAGAACAACATAGAAAACAACATAGAGAACAACATAGAAAACAACATAGAGAACAACATAGAGATCAACATAGAGAACAACATAGAGAACAACATAGAAAACAACATAGAGAACAACATAGAGAACAACATAGAGAACAACATAGAAAACAACATAGAGAACAACATAGAGAACAACATAGAGAACAACATAGAGAACAACATAGAAAACAACATAGACAACATAGAGAACAACATAGAAAACAACATAGAGAACAACATAGAGAAACAACATAGAAAACAACATAGAGAACAACATAGAGAACAACATAGAGAACAACATAGAAAACAACATAGAAAACAACATAGAGAACAAATAGAGAACAACATAGAAAACAACATAGAAAACAACATAGAGAACAACATAGAGAACAACATATAGAACAACATAGAGAACAACATAGAGAACAACATAGAGAACAACATAGAAAACAACATAGAGAACAACATAGAGAACAACATAGAAAACAACATAGAGAACAACATAGAGAACAACATAGAGAACAACATAGAGAAAAACATAGAAAACAACATAGAGAACAACATAGCAACAAAACAACATAGAGAACAACATAGAGAACAACATAGAAAACAACATAGAGAACAACATAGAAAACAACATAGAGAACAACATAGAGAACAACATAGAGAACAACATAGAGAACAACATAGAAAACAACATAGAGAACAACATAGAGAACAACATAGAAAACAACATAGAGAACAACATAGAGAACAACATAGAGAACAACATAGAGAACAACATAGAAAACAACTTAGAGAACAACATAGAAAACAACATAGAGAACAACATAGAGGAACAACATAGAAAACAACATAGAGAACAACATAGAGAACAACATAGAGAACAACATAGAAAACAACATAGAAAACAACATAGAGAACAACATAGAGAACAACATAGAAAACAACATAGAAAACAACATAGAGAACAACATAGAGAACAACATAGAAAACAACATAGAGAACAACATAGAGAACAACATAGAGAACAACATAGAAAACAACATAGAGAACAACATAGAGAACAACATAGAAAACAACATAGAGAACAACATAGAGAACAACATAGAAAACAACATAGAGAACAACATAGAGAACAACATAGAGAACAACATAGAAAACAACATAGAGAACAACATAGAGAACAACATAGAAAACAACATAGAGAACAACATAGAGAACAACATAGAAAACAACATAGAGAACAACATAGAGAACAACATAGAGAACAACATAGAGAACAACATAGAAAACAACTTAGAGAACAACATAGAAAACAACATAGAGAACAACATAGAGAACAACATAGAAAACAACATAGAGAACAACATAGAGAACAACATAGAGAACAACATAGAAAACAACATAGAAAACAACATAGAGAAAACATAGAGAACAACATAGAAAACAACATAGAAAACAACATAGAGAACAACATAGAGAACAACATAGAAAACAACATAGAGAACAACATAGAGAACAACATAGAAAACAACATAGAGAACAACATAGAGAACAACATAGAAAACAACATAGAGAACAACATAGAGAACAACATAGAAAACAACATAGAGAACAACATAGAGAACAACATAGAGAACAACATAGAAAACAACATAGAGAACAACATAGAGAACAACATAGAAAACAACATAGAGAACAACATAGAGAACAACATAGAAAACAACATAGAGAACAACATAGAGAACAACATAGAGAACAACATAGAAAACAACATAGAGAACAACATAGAGAACAACATAGAAAACAACATGGAAAACAACATAGAGAACAACATAGAGAACAACATAGAAAACAACATAGAGAACAACATAGAGAACAACATAGAGAACAACATAGAAAACAACATAGAGAGAACAACATAGAGAACAACATAGAGAACAACATAGAAAACAACATAGAGATCAACATAGAGAACAACATAGAGAACAACATAGAGATCAACATAGAGAACAACATAGAGAACAACATAGAGAACAACATAGAAAACAACATAGAGAACAACATAGAGAACAACATAGAAAACAACATAGAGAACAACATAGAGAACAACATAGAAAACAACATAGAGAACAACATAGAGAACAACATAGAGAACAACATAGAAAACAACATAGAAAACAACATAGAGAACAACATAGAGAACAACATAGAGAACAACATAGAAAACAACATAGAGAACAACATAGAGAACAACATAGAAAACAACATAGAGAACAACATAGAGAACAACATAGAGAACAACATAGAAAACAACATAGAGAACAACATAGAGAACAACATAGAAAACAACATAGAGAACAACATAGAGAACAACATAGAGAACAACATAGAGAACAACATAGAGAACAACATAGAAAACAACTTAGAGAACAACATAGAAAACAACATAGAGAACAACATAGAGAACAACATAGAAAACAACATAGAGAACAACATAGAGAACAACATAGAGAACAACATAGAAAACAACATAGAAAACAACATAGAGAACAACATAGAGAACAACATAGAAAACAACATAGAAAACAACATAGAGAACAACATAGAGAACAACATAGAAAACAACATAGAGAACAACATAGAGAACAACATAGAAAACAACATAGAGAACAACATAGAGAACAACATAGAAAACAACATAGAGAACAACATAGAGAACAACATAGAAAACAACATAGAGAACAACATAGAGAACAACATAGAGAACAACATAGAGAACAACATAGAGAACAACTTAGAGAACAACATAGAGAACAACATAGAAAACAACATAGAGAACAACATAGAGAACAACATAGAGAACAACTTAGAGAACAACATAGAGAACAACATAGAGAACAACATAGAAAACAACATAGAGAACAACATAGAGAACAACATAGAAAACAACATAGAGAACAACATAGAGAACAACATAGAAAACAACATAGAGAACAACATAGAGAACAACATAGAGAACAACTTAGAGAACAACATAGAGAACAACATAGAGAACAACATAGAAAACAACATAGAGAACAACATAGAGAACAACATAGAAAACAACATAGAGAACAACATAGAGAACAACAAGACAAGAGTATTGAAGTCATTGTTGTTTGATTAAAACCATCAAACTTCAAGAAAATGTAATCAAGACTTGATTAAAATAGTTTTTACAGAATCATTTCGATACAAAAGTTTGTATAAAGTCATTAAACTAAGAATAAATAAATGAAATGATTTATGTCATAAAAAAAAGTTCAGTTTTAGAAACAATTTTATTTCAAAGGTTCCATTAAAACTGCACAAGATGCTACTTTCCATGTGTCGTCCTCAACAAAGACACAGTTTGCATAATACGTCATGTATAAATAAAGCAAAACACAACAATACACAAAAACACAGTACAATCCAATAATGATGGTTAAATACACGTCTGGTACTATAAGTGCGAGCAAGACTGCTGGTCTTTGACGGTTCCTTCGATTGTCTGCTCGTTCTTTGATGGCTTCATATGAAAAGATGGAGGGAACGAAGACTTTGTTTTGGGAACAGTCGCCGCTGGACACTGACCTTGAGCTTGACCTTCAGGGGAGGAGGGGCAGCATCATCACCTGAGACGTGGCTGTGCACAGGTGTTCAGGGGAGGAGGGGCAGCATCGTCACCTGAGACGTGGCTGTGCACAGGTGTTCAGGGGAGGAGGGGCAGCATCATCACCTGAGACGTGGCTGTGCACAGGTGTTCAGGGGAGGAGGGGCAGCATCGTCACCTGAGACGTGGCTGTGCACAGGTGTTCAGGGGAGGAGGGGCAGCATCGTCACCTGAGACGTGGCTGTGCACAGGTGTTCAGGGGAGGAGGGGCAGCATCATCACCTGAGACGTGGCTGTGCACAGGTGTTCAGGGGAGGAGGGGCAGCATCATCACCTGAGACGTGGCTGTGCACAGGTGTTCAGGGGAGGAGGGGCAGCATCATCACCTGAGACGTGGCTGTGCACAGGTGTTCAGGGGAGGAGGGGCAGCATCATCACCTGAGACGTGGCTGTGCACAGGTGTTCAGGGGAGGAGGGGGCAGCATCATCACCTGAGACGTGGCTGTGCACAGGTGTTCAGGGGAGGAGGGGCAGCATCATCACCTGAGACGTGGCTGTGCACAGGTGTTCAGGGGAGGAGGGGCAGCATCAGTCACCTGAGACGTGGCTGTGCACAGGTGTTCAGGGGAGGAGGGGCAGCATCATCACCTGAGACGTGGCTGTGCACAGGTGTTCAGGGGAGGAGGGGCAGCATCATCACCTGAGACGTGGCTGTGCACAGGTGTTCAGGGGAGGAGGGGCAGCATCATCACCTGAGACGTGACTGTGCACAGGTGTTCAGGGGAGGAGGGGCAGCATCATCACCTGAGACGTGGCTGTGCACAGGTGTTCAGGGGAGGAGGGGCAGCATCATCACCTGGCTGTGAGTGTTCAGGGAGGAGGGGCAGCATCATCACCTGAGACGTGGCTGTGCACAGGTGTTCAGGGGAGGAGGGGCAGCATCATCACCTGAGACGTGGCTGTGCACAGGTGTTCAGGGGAGGAGGGGCAGCATCATCACCTGAGACGTGGCTGTGCACAGGTGTTCAGGGGAGGAGGGGCAGCATCATCACCTGAGACGTGGCTGTGCACAGGTGTTCAGGGGAGGAGGGGCAGCATCATCACCTGAGACGTGGCTGTGCACAGGTGTTCAGGGGAGGAGGGGCAGCATCATCACCTGAGACGTGGCTGTGCACAGGTGTTCAGGGGAGGAGGGGCAGCATCATCACCTGAGACGTGGCTGTGCACAGGTGTTCAGGGGAGGAGGGGCAGCATCATCACCTGAGACGTGGCTGTGCACAGGTGTTCAGGGGAGGAGGGGCAGCATCATCACCTGAGACGTGGCTGTGCACAGGTGTTCAGGGGAGGAGGGGCAGCATCGTCACCTGAGACGTGGCTGTGCACAGGTGTTCAGGGGAGGAGGGGCAGCATCATCACCTGAGACGTGGCTGTGCACAGGTGTTCAGGGGAGGAGGGGCAGCATCATCACCTGAGACGTGGCTGTGCACAGGTGTTCAGGGGAGGAGGGGCAGCATCATCACCTGAGACGTGGCTGTGCACAGGTGTTCAGGGGAGGAGGGGCAGCATCATCACCTGAGACGTGGCTGTGCACAGGTGTTCAGGGGAGGAGGGGCAGCATCATCACCTGAGACGTGGCTGTGCACAGGTGTTCAGGGGAGGAGGGGCAGCATCATCACCTGAGACGTGGCTGTGCACAGGTGTTCAGGGGAGGAGGGGCAGCATCATCACCTGAGACGTGGCTGTGCACAGGTGTTCAGGGGAGGAGGGGCAGCATCATCACCTGAGACGTGGCTGTGCACAGGTGTTCAGGGGAGGAGGGGCAGCATCGTCACCTGAGACGTGGCTGTGCACAGGTGTTCAGGGGAGGAGGGGCAGCTCGTCACCTGAGACGTGGCTGTGCACAGGTGTTCAGGGGAGGAGGGGCAGCATCGTCACCTGAGACGTGGCTGTGCACAGGTGTTCAGGGGAGGAGGGGCAGCATCATCACCTGAGACGTGGCTGTGCACAGGTGTTCAGGGGAGGAGGGGCAGCATCGTCACCTGAGACGTGGCTGTGCACAGGTGTTCAGGGGATGAGGGGCAGCATCATCACCTGAGACGTGGCTGTGCACATTGCTTCAAGACGAGCAGATCATCAAGACCTCCACGTCCTCCCTGGAGGGTAGATCCTCGATGGACAAGCCGAACAGTAACGGCCCTAGAATAGAACCTTGTGGGACGCCCGTTGTACAAGAAAGGTTTGTCGTTGACTGAGAAGGTTCATCGAGGTACGACTGAAACTGTTTTCACAAAGATGGAGATGAAGACGTGTTTCCAGCAGCACTGAGAGGTTGACGGTGTGAAGATGGAGGAACACGGACCCACCAGCCTGGTCCACCTGGATCTGATGACCTCAAGAAAAGAAACCGTGTCCGTGGAATGTTTTGAGCAGCTGATGCAACATGTTATCAAGGTGTCAATCAACCTTCTGGATGACTTGAGTGACAGCTGATGGTCTGAGGTTCTGAACATCTTCTGTTTCCTGATGTGAAGATGTTATGACTGCAGAAGATGAAACACACGCTTGACGTGTGAAGCTCAACATTCTTTATTAACACGGATCTAGTTGACAAATAACAAATTTAACAAATCCTATAATCATGTTTATTATGTTATTATGTTTATTATGTTATTATAATCATGTTTATTATATTATTATGTTTATTATGTTATTATAATCATGTTTATTATATTATTATGTTTATTATGTTATTATAATCATGTTATTATGTTATTATTTTATTATAATCATGTTTAATATGTTATTATTTTATTATGTTTATTACGTTTATTATGTTATTATAATCATGTTTATTATGTTATTATAATCATGTTTATTATGTTGTTATTTTATTATAATCATCTTTATTATGTTATTATAATCATGTTTATTATGTTGTTATTTTATTATAATCATCTTTATTATGTTATTATAATCATGTTTATTATGTTGTTATTTTATTATAATCATGTTTATTATGTTATTATAATCATGTTTATTATGTTATTATAATCATGTTTATTATGTTATTATAATCATGTTTATTATGTTGTTATTTTATTATAATCATCTTTATTATGTTATTATAATCATGTTTATTATGTTGTTATTTTATTATAATCATGTTATTATAATCATGTTTATTATGTTATTATAATCATGTTTATTATGTTTTTATAATCATGTTTATTATGTTGTTATTTTATTATAATCATGTTTATTATGTTATTATAATCATGTTTATTATGTTGTTATTTTATTATAATCATGTTATTATGTTATTATAATCATGTTATTATGTTATTATGTTATTATAATCATGTTTATTATGTTATTATAATCATGTTATTATGTTATTAAGTTATTATAATAATGTTTATTATATGTATTATGTTATTATAATAATGTGTATTATATTTATTATGTTATTATAATAATGTTTATTATATTTATTATGTTATTATAATCACGTTTATTATGTTTATTACGTTATAATGTCATTACAATCGTGTTTATTGTGTTTATTATGTCATTATAATCGTGTTATCACCACCATCAATCAAGACTGTTCTCCCATCATGCATTGCTGCTTGACCGCGCAAACCTTTGATGTTCAACCTTGAAAAACAAATGTTCAAATCACGAGTTGATCAAATGAATCAATGATTGACAGTTGATTCAACCATCGTGGCGTGTGAGCGACACCTGCTGGTTCTCTCGTGTCATCACTTCAAACGTTACAGAAAATACTCTTCAATCAACCACGTGATCATGTTTATCCGAGACGTTCTTCTTCTTCTTCTCCTTCTTCTTCTCCTTTATCTTCTGTTTTTCTGACGCGTCCAGATCAGACTGTCAAAGGACCGCAGGAGACCGGAAGCGAGAGAGACGAGACTGTCAGAATAAGAGTGTGAGGCTCGATAGACTATGGTGTGTGTTTAACACGGTCTCGTTCACAACGTTCCGTCGACATTTCGGGATTTTAAAAAAACACACGTTCACGCGTTCACGCGTTCACACGTTATCGTTCACACGTTATCGTTCACACGTTCTGCGGACGCGCGTGGACGCACAGGCTTGAAGCCGCACTTTTATTTTGGAAGGCGCTCACCGGACGTGCTGCTGGAGCACGAGCGCTTGACAGGTGTCGGCTGGAGGAGACGGTCCTGAAGGTTCTGCATCGTGTTTGGAGAATCTGGCCTGGACCGCCGGGAGAACGTGATCCGGGTCATGCTGGTGTGCGGTCCTGGGCGCGGGTCGCGGGGGGTCTGGATGGAGGACTAGCTGAGAGCCAGACTCGTGGTCATGGAGAACCTCCAGGACCCTGAGGACGTGCACAAGAGCGGGTACCTGCGCAAACACAAGTCCATGCACCGGCGCTTCTTCGTGCTGCGGGCCGCCTCGGATCTGGGTCCAGCCCGCCTCGAGTACTACGAGAACGAGAAGAAATACCGCAGCAAGTCTCCGGTTCCGAAGAAGGTCCTGAACCTGGACTCGTGCTTCAACATCAACAAGCGCGCGGACTCGCGGAACAAGCACCTGATCGTGCTCTACACCCGCAGCGAGAGCTTCAGCATCGCCGCCGACAGCGAGGGCGTCCAGAACCAGTGGTACCAGGCCCTGCTGGACCTGCAGACTCACTGTAAGACTCGAGGCCTGAGCGTCGACGGTTCGCTGTTTGTCACGTGACTCTCGTGATGATGGAGATCATGTTGGAACCACTGCGACACTGAGCAGCTGCAGTGGAGCAACATCTTCATCATCATTTTCATCATCATCATCTTCATCATCATCATCATCATCATCATCATCATCATCATCATCATCATCATCATCATCATCATCATCATCATCATCATCATCATCATCATCATCATCATCATCATCATCATCATCATCATCTTCATCTTCATCATCATCATCATCATCATCATCATCATCATCATCATCATCATCATCATCATCATCATCATCATCATCATCATCATCATCATCATCATCATCATCATCATCATCATCATCATCATCATCTTCATCATCATCATCATCATCATCATCTTCATCATCATCATCATCATCATCATCATCATCATCATCTTCATCTTCATCATCTTCATCATCATTTTCATCATCATCATCATCATCATCATCATCATCATCATCATCATCATCATCTTCATCATCATCATCTTCATCATCATCTTCATCATCATCATCTTCATCATCATCATCATCTTCATCATCTTCTTCATCATCATCTTCATCATCATCATCATCTTCATCATCATCATCATCATCATCATTTTCATCTTCATTTTCATCTTCATCATCATCATCTTCATCATCATCTTCATCATCATCATCATTATCTTCATCATCATCATCTTCATCATCATCTTCTTCATCATCTTCATCATCATCATCATCATCTTCATCATCATCATCATCATCATCATCTTCCTCATCATCATCATCATCTTCATCATCATCTTCATCATCATCTTCTTCATCATCATCATCTTCATCATCATCATCATCATCTTCATCATCATCTTCTTCATTTTCATCATCATCATCTTCATCATCATCATTTTCATCATCATCATCATTTTCATCATCATCATCATCATCATCTTCATCATCATCATCATCATTTTCATCATCTTCATCATCATCATCATCATCATCATTTTCATCATCATCATCTACATCATCATCATCATCATTTTCATCTTCATCATCATCATCTTCATCATCATCATCATCATCATTATTTTCATCATCATCATCATTATTTTCATCATCATCATCATCTTCATCATCATCTTCATCACCATCATCATCATCATTTTCATCATCTTCATCATAATCATTATCATCTTCATCATAATCATTATCATCTTCATCATCTTCATCATCATCATTTTCATCATCTTCATCATAATCATTATCATCTTCATCATCTTCATCATCATCATTTTCATCATCTTCATCATAATCATTATCATCTTCATCATCTTCATCATCATCATCATCATCATTTTCATCATCATAATCATTATCATCATCATCATCATCATTTTCATCATCATCATCATCATAATCATTTTCATCTTCATCATCATTTTCATCATCTTCATCACCATCATCATCATTTTCATCATCTTCATCATAATCATTATCATCATCTTCATCATCTTCATCATAATCATTATCATCTTCATCATCTTCATCATCATCATTTTCATCATCTTCATCATAATCATTATTATCTTCATCATCTTCATCATCATCATTTTCATCATCTTCATCATTATCATCTTCATCATCTTCATCATCATCATTTTCATCATCTTCATCACCATCATCATCATCATTTTCATCATCATCATCATTTTCATCATCTTCATCATAATCATTATCATCTTCATCATCTTCATCATCATCATCATCATCATTTTCATCATCATAATCATTATCATCATCATCATCATCATTTTCATCATCATCATCATAATCATTATCATCTTCATCATCATTTTCATCATCTTCATCACCATCATCATCATTTTCATCATAATCATTATCATCATCTTCATCACCATCATCATCATCATAATCATTATCATCTTCATCATCTTCATTATCATCTTCATCATAATCATTTTCATCATCATCACCTTAATCTTCATCATCATCATTATCATCTTCATCATCATCAACATCATCTCCATCTCCATCTTCATCATCATCATCATAATCGTTATCATCATCATCATCATTGTTATCATCTTCATCATCATCATTTTCATCATCATCATCTTTATCATCTTCATCATCATCATCTTCATCATCATCTTCATCATCATCATTATCATAATCTTCATCATCAACTTCATCATCATCATCATCAGCATCATCTTCATCATTATCTTCATCATCATCATCATCTTCATCTTCATCATCATCATCGGTATCATCTTCATCTTTCAAGCAAACATTTCTTCAGAACCTATTGATTTTCCACAGATTCCTCCGCAAATGAAAGCATTTTTATTGTGTTGTAATTCATGTCTGTTGTGTGTGTCACTCAAAGGTCGAACCCCAGAAGACTACGGCAGCAGTGGAGAGTGTAGCTCTCCGTCTCCCATACCAACATTCAAGGAAGTGTGGCAGGTTAAAGTCTGGCCAAAAGGTCTTGGACATGCCAGGAACTTGGTGGGCATCTACCGACTGTGCCTCACCGACAAGACCGTCAACTTCCTGAAGCTGAACTCTGACGTGGCCTCGGTCGTCCTGCAGCTGATGAATGTTCGCAGGTGTGGCCACTCTGAGAACTTCTTCTTTATCGAGGTGGGTCGCTCAGCAATAACAGGCCCCGGAGAGTTCTGGATGCAGGTGGACGACTCTGTGGTGGCTCAGAACATGCACGAGACCCTGCTAGAAGCCATGAAGGCTCTGAGTGAGGAGTTCCGCCAGCGCAGTAAGTCACAGTCTGTTGGAACTTCCTGCGGCGGAGGCACAGCCTCGAACCCTATTAGCGTCCCAAGCCGCCGTCACCACCCGAATTTGCCTCCGAGCCAGGTGGGGTTCTCTAGACGTGCTCGGACGGAGACGCCAGGAACAGGGGGTAGCAGTACCAGTACTTCACCTACTTCGCGCCATGGATTCCCAAGGGCACGAACCGCCAGCATCGGGGCAAGGTCTGAGGAAAGCAGCACAAGTGCCAGAGGAACATGGGCCAGCTCCAGCCCAAGTCTTAATGGTTCCTGTTCAACTACGCCAACTCTAAGGCCAAAGCCCACAAGGGCCCCAACACCTGCCAAAATAACACTCAGCCTTGCACGATATACACCGAACCCTGCTCCTTCTCCAGCACCAAGTCTCTCCTCTAGCTCTGGTCATGGTTCAGAGTGTGGCCTGGTGGGGGCAGCTGTAGGAGGCATGACCATTTGCTCCTACCCACGTGTTTCTCAAAGAGTATCTGTCTCTGGTTCACCAAGTGATTACGGTTCCTCAGATGAATATGGCTCCAGTCCTGGTGATCACTCCTTGTTAATGCCCAATACAAGTGGGCAGCATGGACATGGGGAAGGTTCCTCCAGCTACATTGTCATGGGACATCGTGAAGGACTACTCAGTTCCCATCATCGCTCCAAAGGACGCCGTATTCTACGACGCTCGTCTAGTCGAGAAACTGAAGTTGAGCGCAGACTTTTAAGCAAGAGGGCATCCTTGCCTTTGGCTGACCACGAACGCCTCACCCCACATAGAAAAGATGACGAGGACGAGGATGATGAAGAATATGCCATTATGACGCAAGGTGCTAACAGAGAGCAAGGTGATTCACATCATGGCCGAGGGGGGGCAGTAGGGGGCAGTAGGAAAAGAGCTGATAAAAGCAGAAGGGCCGCAGCGTTGGACACTGGTTATATGTCGATGCTCCCTGGAGTGACATCACCTCCTGATTCAATCTCTCTGTCCATGGCTAGCGCAGCTGCCAAAGCTGAGGCAGATGACGAGTACATGGCCATGACCCCAAACAACAGTGTGTCGCCCCCTCGCCACATACACCAGCCCAGCTCTGAGGGCTACATGGTCATGTCCCCCAACAGTAGCAGCTCTACAGACTTGCAAGGGATAGGCATTTGGGACAACAGGGCTGGACTAGAGAACCAAGTTGCCAGTGACTATATGAACATCTCACCTGCGAGCAGCCGCTCAGCTTGCAGCACACCCCCTTCTCACCCGGAACAGCACCAACTGCAACCAAAAATGTTTAACTCCTACTTTTCGCTGCCTCGAGCGTATCAGCACACACTCTACACTCGCTTCGAAGAGGATTTGAACAAAGCTGGAGGTAACATCAGTGGTGGAGCTGGAAGGGGAGGGTCAGCAGGATATACCAAAAGGAATAAGACCACAGAGGGCCCTACAGGGGGCTGCCAACTCTCCATGTCTTCATCTTCGTTCTCCTCCAGCTCAGCCAGCAGTGAAAGTCTGGAAGATAAATCACTTGCTGCAGGCAGAGGGTTGAGTTTATTCAGACCCGGGGCACACAATGCTGGTTCATGCACGAAAGACAGTCGCCATCAGAAACGAGGTTCAAGTTCAAAAAGTCCAAAACAACAGAGGAAGGGCCGTCCCCTGAGCATCTCGTTAGACATCACGAAAGCTAACACCCTCCCCAGGGCAAAAGAAAATCTTCACCCTTTAGGATCTCAGAATGTTGGCGATTATGTCAGTATTGTTTACATGGAAGACAAGTACCATGATGGTCAACATGTGGGGTCCGGACGGGGCCGAACTGTGCTTCATGGCACAATACGACCATTCAACCAGCAACTCCTCAGCTCTGGTAATTCAAATAACCTCCCCAGAAGCTTATCTGCACCTTTATCCGGGTCAGCTGAATATGTCAGCATGGATTTAGGAAAACCATCTACACCGCTCACTCCAGTCCCGTCCACGTTCAATTCACCAGCTGTGGCTCCCAGGACCAGACACGACACGTCCTCTTCATCGGCAACAGAGGGAAGCGTAGGTTATAGATCAAAACGAGAGACGACAACAATGCAGACAGATACTGTAGCTTTATTTACAAATACCCAAATCTCAGATTCCAGCACTTCAGCAAGAACCGCCGTCAACACGGGTCCACCTGGCTTAATGGAGTCTGGCCTGAGCTTTTCACCAGTCAAGTCCTTCAGTTCTCCCAAAAGAGCAGGAGGACTAGTACGAGCAGACCAGCAGACGCGCCGAGGCCATTGTTCAGAGACTTTTAGTTCACCTTGCCACAAACCGTCCTCTTCCTTGCACTATCCAGAGGGCAGCCAAGCAACAAGCCATTGCCACGGTCTGGACCGCTCCTCGTGGGAAGGCGGACCGGCGGCTTGTCGGTCCGTCACGCCTCCTCCACAAGCCTCAACCACATCAGCTGAACAAGGCCTTAACTACATCGACCTGGACCTGGCGGTGAAGGAGAGCGCAGGAGTCGAGCACGCCTACACCGAGGGAGGAGGCGCGGTGGGATCCAGCATCAACACCTACGCCAGTATTGACTTCTACAAGTCCGAAGAACTCAGAGCACACCAGGTCAGAAAGGATGAGCAAGGTGAGCACTGATGCAAACACAAACTACTGTCAAAAGGTTGAAACTTGTAGAGACACTTAGAATAAACACATGTTTTGTTGTAGCAGCTTCTGCTCTGTAGTCACTGCAGAAGCTGCTACATTTGCTGGATCACCTGGAACGACTCGTTTGCATGTGTCTGGAGTGATAGAGGCAGGAATGTGTTGTTTATCTGAGAGACACGTCTTGTAATGAACCTTCACTTACACCTCATTTTTTCATCATATTCCTAAGACAGAAGGAAAGGACCATGAAGGACATTAGGTACATCTGCCTTCATGTTGAGCAACAGGTTTGCAGGTGGTCATAATGTTTTCTAAATAATCACCGTTGTCAGAGTCACTGGTGTGTAGATTTGTGTGTAGATTGTTGTTTAGGATGCTGTGTAAACAAATCAGGACACACGACACCTTACTTTGCTTCTGATTGGTTGATACTGAGGCTAGACTGACATGATTATCACGAAGAAGATAAGATAAGATAAGAGTAGAAATGAAGTGTCGGTCAAAGACTGATCCCTGAAGGAGTTTTACTGGAACTAAGAGCTTCTTGGTGTCTTGCAGATTGTTGATCCTCGTCACAGGATCACCTGCGAGAGTCACTTCTGACGAACTCGTGCCAAACACACAACAGGGTAAGAGAAAGTGTCGATGGACGACTTCAAGTCGGTCGCGACTCGTCGGACTTTCAGGGAATCACTCGACGATTCAATGGTGCAACATGTTTTCCATTCAAAGACACATCCTCCCGACGATGTTTCAACACTTGCCGAACAATCTGTCGACTTGACACGTCATCCTGCCATGAAAACAACTTGTTTTAGATAAAAAGAGGTTTTAATTTTTACACTTTTAGCTTCATTTTCATCCCGAGTGAGAAGTTAGGAAGCGTTGGACGTGAAAACAGTCAAGTAGCAAAAATGTTTTGATTCACATTTTTTCTAAAGGAAAGTCGAGGAAAAATAAATCAACAATAAAAAGGACAAATATATAACAATCTGTAAATCTTTTATGTATTATATCGTGTCGTTATAAATAATCATCTTCAAAAAACATGAAATCTTTAAATATCAACTGAGAAAAGATGTTCAAAGAAAGTGAAACAAAGAACAAGTTCTCGTCGTAAAGAAATAACAAATAAATCGTTTTCAAGAAACAATAAATTGATTTTCCTTTTTTTTGGTCAAACAATATATGTGTAGAAATGTTTGTTTCAAATGAACAACGAAACAATACAAACATTCAAATGGTTCTGTTGAAAATGTAAAGAATATTCTTCAAATAAATGACAAAACTGTGACATAAATGAAGATCAAAGTCACGTGATTTATGTTCAATATGTCAAATATGTCATAGATTCTTTGGCAAGTGTTGACTCGATGCTTGTAAAAACTTATTTACTGGAACATGCGTCGACATCTTTGAACATTTGATGAACAGATGCTTGATAGAATATTTACTCTTTTATAAAGTGCCTCTTTTCTGATTGTAGCTGTTTCTACCGGTGGTTCAAAGGGTTGTGAATATAAAACTCTTTCATTGTGACATTGTTGAGCAGAAGATGCTAAATTGTTGTCATCAACTGCCTTATTGTGTTTGTGAAAAAATCCAGAATAAGGGGCTTTTATTTTGAAGGTGCATTTTAATTTTTAATCTCCAGCAGAAAAACAAAAAAGGGCCTTTTTTGAAATTCTTGGCGTCATTTCGTGATGTTTTCAAATGTGTCTGTGAAGGTCATGAGCCGCACGTTTGTTCGAATGTTTTCATCTGACATTGGCAAGAAGTCGGAATCACACCAGCAACCTCTGCTTTATGTCTAGTTTAGGTAAGGTAGAATTTATTGAATTTATTTATTATTTATTTAATTTAGTTTCATGAACGGTGTCCGTGGCTCCGCCTACACATGGATTCAAACTCTGACCTTCAGTCGACTGTCATGGACGCTGTAACTTGAGTAGCATTAGCATCATTCGTTCACTTAAGGAGCACTTGAACCCACCACAGCTCCAGCATCATTAGCATCATAAACATCAATAGCATCATTAGCATCTATTCCATCTTTAGCATCATTCATTTACTCAAGGGACAGTTATACCCAATAATCAATATTCAGCAGCATTAGCATCATTAGCTTCCACAGAATCATTATATTGTTAGCATTTCTTGCATTTTTTTTTTTTTTAGAATCCCTTATTTGTCCCGCGAGGGGAAATTTGGTAGTGCTTTTTGACAGCCATTCACACATACTGATGGGAGTAGGCTGCACACCTGCGCCAAGACTACCATCAGGAAGGTAAAGTGTCTTCAGGGACACAACGACACAAGCTTGTCTGGAGCTGGGATTGAACCTGCAACCTTTTGGACTGCAGGCAACCACTCTAGCATCTGAGCTATGACGCCCCCTATTATTATTATTATTATTATTATTATTATTATTATTATTATTATTATTATTATTATTATTATTATTATTATTATTATTATTATTATTATTATTATTATTATTATTATTATTATTATTATTATTAGCATCATTAGTATCAATAGTATCATTAGCACCATTAATGTGTTTTGCAAGATTAGCATCAATAACATCATTAGCATTAAAAGAGTCAATAGCATAAAAGTATCATTAATATCAAAAGAGTCAATAGCATAAAAAACATCAATAGCATCATTAGCATCAAAAGAGTCAATAGTATAAAAAGCATCATTAGCATTATTAGCATCAAAAGAGTCAATAGCATAAAAAGCATCATTAGCATCAAAAGAGTAAATAGCATAAAGCGCATCATTAGCATCCAAAGAGTCATAAGCATCAATATCATCATTAGCATCAAAAGAGTCAATAGCATAAAGCACATGATTAGCATCATTGGCATCAAAAGAGTCAATAGCATAAAGCACATTATTAGCATCAATAGCATCATTAGCATCAAAAGAGTCAATAGCATAAAAACATCAATAACATCATTAGCATCAAAAGAGTCAATAGCATAAAAAACATCATTAGCATCAATAGCATCATTAGCATCAAAAGAGTCAATAGTATAAAAAGCATCATTAGCATCAATAGCATGATTAGCATCAAAAGAGTCAATAGCATAAAAGCATCATTAGTATCAAAAGAGTCAATAGCATAAAAACATCAATAACATCATTAGCATCAAAAGAGTCAATAGTATAAAAAGCATCATTAGCATCAATAGCATCATTAGCATCAAAAGAGTCAATAGTATAAAAAGCATCATTAGCATCAATAGCATCAATAGCATCAAAAGAGTCAATAGCATAAAAGCATTGTTAGCATCATCAGTTCAACAAATGTGCTGCTACTGTGTAATATCTTTTATCTGTCAGGGTTACTGGTTTGATTCCAGGCTCTTCAACCGACTGCTGCCCTTGAGCACGACACGTACGAGTCACTGGACCAGCAGCTCTGACATCAACTTGTAACTCATGTGTCCTTGAAACATGCTTCGAGGCTGAGTGAGAAGAACATCTAAACCTGTGTCATGTGTTCATCTCAAGTGTGTCATGTGTTCATCTCAAGTGTGTCATGTGTTCATCTCAACCTGTGTCATGTGTTCATCTCAACCTGTGTCATGTGTTCATCTCAAGTGTGTCATGTGTTCATCTCAAGTGTGTCATGTGTTCATCTCAACCTGTGTCATGTGTTCATCTCAACCTGTGTCATGTGTTCATCTCAAGTGTGTCATGTGTTCATCTCAACCTGTGTCATGTGTTCATCTCAACCTGTGTCATGTGTTCATCTCAACCTGTGTCATGTGTTCATCTCCACCTGTGTCATGTGTTCATCTCAACCTGTGTCATGTGTTCATCTCCAACTGTGTCATGTGTTCATCTCAAGCGTGTGTCATGTGTTCATCTCAAGTGTGTCATGTGTTCATCTCAAGCTGTGTCATGTGTTCATCTCAACCTGTGTCATG
>JACEEU010000815.1:0-10000 GCA_016630915.1 Callionymus lyra | reverse complement strand
GGGCTGCGGGGTCTGTACCAGGGAACCACGCCGGCTCTGATGGCCAACATCGCCGAGAACTCGGTTCTGTTCATGAGCTACGGCTTCTGTCAGGAGCTCATCCGGGTCACGGCGGGACTCCCGGGTCACGCGGTGCTCAGGTACGAGACCTTGACCAGGAATCGGCTCCTGTGCTCGTATTACAGTCATTACGGTAAACATCAGCTTCACTCACGCAGCTGCCGTGATGAGTTCACAGAGAGGGAGTGAGACGTTGATGATGTTAACACACTGACTGTGTGTGTGTGTGTGTGTGTGTGTGCAGCGACGTGCAGAAGGCGTGTGCGGGGTCCGTGGCGTCCATCTTCTCCTCGCTGGTCTTGTGTCCGACGGAGCTGGTCAAGTGTCGTCTGCAGGCCATGCTGGAGATGCAGGCGTCAGGAAAGATCGCGACGCAGCAGAAGTAAGAGCTTCTTGTTGAGGACGTTTGTCACGGAATATTATTTTAGATATATATATATTATCTTCATCGCTGATGACCTCGGCTCCACCAGTCTTTTCTCTCTCTTGTGACTCAAACTCTTCATGTATCAAAGTCCAGAGAAGTTGAAATCTAAAGATTTTAAAATGTTACAGAGTTTATCAGATCATTGTTGTTATTAATATTATATTATTACTATTATTATTATTACTATTGTTATTACTATTATTATTAACACTATTGTTATTACTATTAATATTATCATTATTATTGTGATTATTTATTAATATTATCATTATTATTGTGATTATTTATTAATGTATTGTTACACTAGATGCAGGAGCTGGTTCAGAGTTTCCTAATTAAATATTACAAATAAACTAGGGATTGGTTTTGATAAAAAATCAAATCAATAATAATAGTAATGTAAATAATAACAACGATAATACTCTTGTTATTAATAATAGCAACATTATTATGATTCATATTCAGAAAATTTAACATTAATAATAATATTAATATTAATAATAAGCTTGTGTGCTGCAGCATCTGTACTATAATTATTAACAATAATAATATGAATAATAATAATATTAATAATAATGAGATTAATTATAAGCTTGTGTGCTGCAGCATCTGTACTATAATTATTAACAATAATAAGAATAATATTATTGGTAACAATATGAACAATAATATTAATAATCATATTAATAATCATAGTTTCAATAACAATAGTTATAATATGAACAATAACAATAGTTATAATATGAACAATAATAATAATAATAGTGAAATTAATAATAATCATAAATAATAATATGAACAATAATAATAATAGTGACATTAATAATAATAATAATAATAGTGAAATTAATAATAATCATAAACAATAATATGAACAATAATAATAATAGTGACATTAATAATAATAGTGACATTAATAATACTCATTAATAATAATATGAACAATAATAATAATAGTGACATTAATAATAATAGTGACATTAATAATACTCATTAATAATAATATGAACAATAATAATAATAGTGACATTAATAATAATAATAAAAGTGACATTAATAATAATATGAACAATAATAATAATAATAAAAGTGACATTAATAATAATATGAACAATAATAATAATATGAACAATAATAATAATAATAAAAGTGACATTAATAATAATATGAACAATACTAATAATAATAAAAGTGACATTAATAATAATATGAACAATAATAATAATAATAATAGTGACATTAATAATAATCATTAATAATAATATGAACAATAATAATAATAGTGACATTAATAATAAGCCTGTGTGCTGCAGCTCCGTGTGGTCCATGGTCAAGTCCATCTTGAGGAACGAGGGTCCTCAGGGTTTCTTCCAGGGTTTGACGACCACCATCGCCCGAGAGGTTCCTGGTTATTTCTGCTTCTTCGGCGCCTACGAGCTCTGTCGCTCCAGCTTCGCTGAACACCTGAAGTGCCACAAGGACGACATCGGTGAGTCCGGCTCCGCCTCCTCCTCCTCCACAGGTCGTGACCTCTCTCTCTGCAGGCGTGGCCCCCATCGTCTTCAGCGGGGGGCTGGGGGGGGCGTGTCTGTGGCTGGTGGTCTACCCCATGGACTGTGTCAAGTCTCGCATCCAAGTCATGTCCATGACGGGGCGACAGAGCGGCTTCTTCAAGACCTTCAGCAGCATCGTGCGCACAGAAGGTAACACAACAAGTGTGCGACTGACGTGTCACCTCGACACTAAGTGCGCGACTGACGTGTCACCTCGACACTAAGTGCGCGACTGACGTGTCACCTCGACACTAAGTGCGCGACTGACGTGTCACCTCGACACTAAGTGCGCGACTGACGTGTCACCGCGACACTAAGTGCGCGACTGAAGTGTCACCTCGACACTAAGCGTGCGACTGAAGTGTCACCTCGACACTTAGTGACGTGTTACCTCGACACTAAGTGTGCGACTGACGTGTCACCTCGACACTAAGTGACGTGTTACCTCGACACTAAGTGCGCGACTGACGTGTCACCTCGACACTAAGTGCGCGACTGACGTGTCACCTCACCTCGACACTAAGTGCGCGACTGACGTGTCACCTCCACACTAAGTGCGCGACTGACGTGTCACCTCGACACTAAACGCTCGAACTGACGTGTCACCTCGACACTAAGTGTGCGACTGACGTGTCACCTCGACACTAAGTGTGCGACTGACGTGTCACCTCGACACTAAGTGCGCGACTGACGTGTCACCTCGACACTAAGTGCGCGACTGACGTGTCACCTCGACACTAAGTGCGCGACTGACGTGTCACCTCGACACTAAGTGCGCGACTGACGTGTCACTTCAACTCTTAAGTGCGCGACTGACGTGTCACCTCCACACTAAGTGCGCGACTGACGTGTCACCTCCACACTAAGTGCGCGACTGACGTGTCACCTCGACACTAAGTGCGCGACTGACGTGTCACCTCGACACTAAGTGCGCGACTGAAGTGTCACCTCGACACTAAGTGTGCGACTGACGTGTCACCTCGACACTAATTGTGCGACTGACGTGTTACCTCGACACTAAGTGTGCGACTGACGTGTTACCTCGACACTAAGTGCGCGACTGACGTGTTACCTCGACACTAAGTGTGCGACTGCGACCGCCAAGTGTCACCTCGACACTAAGTGTGCGACTGACGTGTCACCTCGACACTAAGTGTGCGACTGACGTGTTACCTCGACACTAAGTGTGCGACTGACGTGTTACCTCGACACTAAGTGTGCGACTGACGTGTTACCTCGACACTAAGTGTGCGACTGACGTGTTACCTCGACACTAAGTGCGCGACTGACGTGTCACCTCGACACTAAGTGTGCGACTGACCTAAGTGTGCACGGGCGTGTCGACCTGCCACACTAAGTGTGCGACTGACGTGTCACCTCGCACACTAAGTGCTGGCGTGTGCGCGCTGCGTGTCACCTCGACACTAAGTGTGCGACTGACGTTGACACTAAGTGTTGCGACTGCGTGTCACCTCGACACTAAGTGTGCGACTGACGTGTCACCTCGACACTAAGTGTGCGACTGACGTGTCACCTCGACACTAAGTGTGCGACTGACGTGTCACCTCGACACTAAGTGTGCGACTGACGTGTCACCTCGACACTAAGTGTGCGACTGACGTGTCTCACCTCCACACTAAGTGTGCGACTGACGTGTCACCTCCACACTAAGTGTGCGACTGACGTGTCACCTCCACACTAAGTGTGCGACTGACGTGTCACCTCCACACTAAGTGTGCGACTGACGTGTCACCTCCACACTAAGTGTGCGACTGATGTGTCACCTCACACAACACACTAAGTGTGCGACTGACTTGTCACCTCCACACTAAGTGTGCGACTGACGTGTCACCTCCACACTAAGTGTGCGACTGATGTGTCACCTCGACACTAAGTGCGCGACTGACTTGTCACCTCCACACTAAGTGTGCGACTGACGTGTCACCTCCACACTAAGTGTGCGACTGACTTGTCACCTCGACACTAAGTGCGCGACTGACGTGTTACCTCGACACTAAGTGCGCGACTGTCGTGTACCTCGGGGGACGCCAAGTGCGCGACTCAGCGCCCTCCAGGCTTCAGAGCGCTCTACTCCGGACTCACGCCCACCATGGTCCGCACCTTCCCCGCCAACGGAGCTCTGTTCCTGGGATACGAGGCCAGCAGGAAGTTCATGATGGAACACCTGGAGCACTGATGACCTTTACTTGAGTTTTATTTTGAAAGTATTTCTATCGAACCCATGAGATGTTCGTGTCTACCTCAACACACCTGATGCAGGTAACCTGATGACAAACACTCCAGAAGTTTCAAGTGTTGTTGTGTTGTTGTTGTTGTTGTTGTTGTTGTGCAGCCGCGGCTCATGTTGACACTTTTATGACTGTGATGAACTTTTACTGACATTAAATGACTCGATTGAACTCTCTGTGTTTTTACTCTAAGATGTGTGTGTGTGTGTTGTTGTGATGTGTGACTCTATTGTATCATCAGTGTGTGTGTTGTTGTGATGTGTGACTCTATTGTATCATCAGTGTGTGTGTGTTGTTGTGATTTTTGACTCTATTGGATCACCAGTGTGTGTGTTGTTGTGATGTGTGACTCTATTGTATCATCAGTGTGTGTGTGTTGTTGTGATGTTTGACTCTATTGGATCACCAGTGTGTGTGTTGTTGTGATGTGTGACTCTATTGTATCATCAGTGTGTGTGTTGTTGTGATGTGTGACTCTATTGTATCATCAGTGTGTGTGTTGTTGTGATGTGTGACTCTATTGTATCATCAGTGTGTGTGTGTTGTTGTGATGTTTGACTCTATTGGATCACCAGTGTGTGTGTTGTTGTGATGTGTGACTCTATTGTATCATCAGTGTGTGTGTTGTTGTGATGTGTGACTCTATTGTATCATCAGTGTGTGTGTTGTTGTGATGTTTGACTCTATTGTATCATCAGTGTGTGTGTTGTTGTGATGTGTGACTCTATTGTATCATCAGTGTGTGTGTGTTGTTGTGATGTTTGACTCTATTGTATCATCAGTGTGTGTGTTGTTGTGATGTTTGACTCTATTGTATCATCAGTGTGTGTGTTGTTGTGATGTTTGACTCTATTGTATCATCAGTGTGTGTGTTGTTGTGATGTTTGACTCTATTGTAGCATCAGTGTGTGTGTTGTTGTGATGTGTGACTCTATTGTATCATCAGTGTGTGTGTTGTGATGTTTGACTCTATTGTATCATCAGTGTGTGTGTTGTTGTAATGTGTGACTCTATTGTATCATCAGTGTGTGTGTTGTTGTGATGTTTGACTCTATTGTATCATCAGTGTGTGTGTTGTTGTGATGTGTGACTCTATTGTATCATCAGTGTGTGTGTGTTGTGATGTGTGACTCTATTGTATCATCAGTGTGTGTGTGTGTTGTGATGTGTGACTCTATTGTATCATCAGTGTGTGTGTTGTTGTGATGTTTGACTCTATTGTATCATCAGTGTGTGTGTTGTGATGTTTGACTCTATTGTATCATCAGTGTGTGTGTTGTTGTGATGTTTGACTCTATTGTATCATCAGTGTGTGTGTTGTTGTGATGTGTGACTCTATTGTATCATCAGTGTGAGTGTTGTTGTGATGTGTGACTCTATTGTATTATCCGTGTGTGTGTGTTATTATGATGTGTGACTCTATTGTATCATCAGTGTGTGTGTGTTGTGATGTGTGACTCTATTGTATCATCAGTGTGTGTGTGTTGTTGTGATGTGTGACTCTATTGTATCATCTGTGTGTGTGTGTGTTGTGATGTGTGACTCTATTGTATCATCAGTGTGTGTGTTGTTGTGATGTGTGACTCTATTGTAACATCAGTGTGTGTGTTGTTGTGATAGTGTGGGACTCTATTGTATCACAAGTGTGTGTGTTGTTGTGATGTGTGACCTATTGTATCAAGTGTGGTGATGTGTGACTCTATTGTATCATCAGTGTGTGTGTTGTTGTGATGTGTGACTCTATTGTATCATCAGTGTGTGTGTTGTTGTGATGTGTGACTCTATTGTATCATCAGTGTGTGTGTTGTTGTGATGTGTGACTCTATTGTATCATCAGTGTGTGTGTTGTTGTGATGTGTGACTCTATTGTATCATCAGTGTGTGTTTGTACAAAACTCTCTTTTCATTGAATTATTGACATTAGAAAATGATCTTAAGCTCCGCCCACTGAAAACACTTTGTTTTTCTGGAGATGAAATCTTGTTGATCATAACCACACTCACTCTGCTGTGATTGGTCAAGCGTGGAGGTTTGTCACCGCGCATCATCAATGGTCTCCACCACCAAGGGACTGGTTGTATAAACAAAGCATGATCACAGCTGGAGGAGTGAAGTCATCATTACGTCATAATGGACTCTCGTAACCTCTTGTTCGTCCAGATTTCAGAGCAACTTTATAAAGTAATGAGTTCAAAGGTCATGATGAGAAGTTACTGCGTCTTGAAGAACATTCACTACATGATTGATCTTAAGGTTCTTAATAAAAGTTAAAAATGAATCAAAGGTTTTCTTCAGAAACACAGCAAAGCTTTATTGACAAACGTGTTGAAGACAAATATTGTAACATGTTGTTCTTCGCTTGTGTTCGAGCGACGACAGCGTCTTCCAGCAGGTGGCGCTCAAGCAACTTCCTGCTGAAGGTCAGAGCAGGTGTCAAGGTGAGGTGAGTTCGTGGACCGAGGTCTTACCTTCTTGTCGGCGCCGGCGCCGCACACACACCCGACCAGTCCGTTGAGCACCTGAGCGCCGCACAGCACCCCCTGCAGGCCACTGACCACCATCAGTGTCACGAACAGGCCCAGGTTAAAGGTCACGATGCCTCGCGGCACCTCGCAGGTGTTCCACAAGCCGTGGTCCGTCAGGTAGCGTCCGTCGCTGCAGCAGAGACACGTTAGCTGTGTTTCCACCTGGTCGGGTGAGTCGCACCTGGTCAGGTGAGTCGCACCGGGTCAGGTGAGTCGCACCTGGTCAGGTGAGTCGCACCGGGTCAGGTGAGTCGCACCGGGTCAGGTGAGTCGCACCGGGTCGGGTGAGTCGCACCGGGTCGGGTGAGTCGCACCGGGTCGGGTGAGTCGCACCTGGTCGGGTGAGTCGCACCTGGTCAGGTGAGTCGCACCTGGTCGGGTGAGTCGCACCTGGTCGGGTGAGTCGCACCTGGTCGGGTGAGTCGCACCTGGTCGGGTGAGTCGCACCTGGTCGGGTGAGTCGCACCTGGTCGGGTGAGTCGCACCTGGTCGGGTGAGTCGCACCTGTCTCTGAACGGACTCGTCCACGCGCCGCCGCCGTCCCGACACAACGGCCCGTTGTGAACACCGAGCGCCGCCGCCACGAAAGCGTAGAGCGCTCCCAGCAACCCCAGGCCCGCGAATGCCATGGAGAGCAGCATCTGTGAGGAGACGAGACGTGACGTCTGAGGACCAGATGTTCTTCTCAGATGTTCTTCTCAGATGTTCTTCTCAGATGTTCTTCTCAGATGTTCTTCTCACCCCACAACGGTTCCCACAGCAGCCGCCGGCCCCGGTCAGGTGCACGAAGAGCGCAGCGGTCAGCACCTGAAGCGTAACGACAGCGTAACAACAGAGTTCTCGTGGCGTCTCGGTGCCTCACCATGCCGCCGCCGATGATCCCGCCGAAGTACTTGACCTCCGGCGTGATGTGACCTTCTCTGGCGTACGACGGGTCTCCGGCCGGGAAGAAGAGCACGACGTTGAGGACGATGGACATGAGGACGAGAGGATACAAGGAGATGGCGATGAAGGTGGAGCACTTCCCGGCCGACATGTTGAGGCTGAACGTCCGTGAGCGACTGAGCGACTGAACATCTTCTCAGCGACGCTTCCTGTTTCCAGAGCAGAAGTTGATTCTGATGCTTTGATAACGAGTCACGCAGGAAACGAACAAACGCTTGTCGACGTCAAACCTTTGAATCGTTACTCAGTTGAAACATTGAGACTTTTCTGAAGGAAACACTTTATGAGAAGAAGAGACAAACGACAAAGATGGGAGAGAGAGATGGAAGAGAGAGGGAGTGATAGAGAGATGGAGAGAGGGAGAGAGGGAGAGATGGAAGAGATGAAGAGAGGGAGAGAGGGAGAGATGGAAGAGATGGAGAGAGGGAGAGATGGAGAGAGGGAGAGATGGAGAGAGGGAGAGATGGAGAGAGGGAGAGAGGGAGAGATGGAGAGAGGGAGAGATGGAGAGATGGAGAGATGGAAGAGATGGAGAGAGGGAGAGATGGAGAGATGGAAGAGATGGAGAGAGGGAGAGATGGAGAGAGGGAGAGATGGAGAGAGGGAGAGATGGAGAGAGGGAGAGAGAGGGAGAGATGGAGAGAGGGAGAGATGGAGAGATGGAGAGATGGAAGAGATGGAGAGAGGAGGAGATGGAGAGAGGGAAGAGATGGAGAGAGGAGGAGAGATGGAGAGAGAGGAGAGGAGAGATGGAGAGATGGAGAGAGGGAGAGATGGAGAGAGAGAGAGAGATGGAGAGAGGGAGAGATGGAGAGAGGGAGAGAGGGAGAGAGAGAAGGAGAGGGAGAGATGGAGAGATGGAGAGAGGAGAGAGAAGAGAGAGATGGAGAGAGGGAGAGAGGGAGAGAGGGAAGATGGAGAGAGGAGAGAGAGGGAGAGAGGGAGAGATGGAGAGAGGGAGAGAGGGAGAGATGGGAGAGAGGGAGAGATGGAGAGAGGGAGAGAGGGAGAGATGGAGAGAGGGAGAGATGGAAGAGATGGAGAGAGGGAGAGATGGAGAGAGGGAGAGATGAGAGATGGAGAGAGGGAGAGATGGAGAGAGGGAGAGATGGAGAGAGGAAGAGATGGAAAGATGGAGAGAGGGAGAGAGGGAGAGATGGAGAGATGGAGAGAGGGAGAGAGGGAGAGATGGAGAGAGGGAGAGAGGGAGAGATGGAGAGAGGAGAGATGGAGAGAGGGAGAGATGGAGAGAGGGAGAGAGGGAGAGAGGGAGAGATAAAAGACCATGGTAATAGTAAGGTTACTCAGGTAATAGTAAGGTTACTCAGGTAATAGTAAGGTTACTCAGGTAATAGTAAGGTTACTCAGGTAATAGTAAGGTTACTCAGGTAATAGTAAGGTTAATCATGGTAATAGTAAGGTTAATCATGGTAATAGTAAGGTTACTCAGGTAAGAGTAAGGTGTAATAGTAAGGTTAATCATGGTAATAGTAAGGTTAATCATGGTAATAGTAAGGTTACTCATGGTAATAGGTTACAGGTAATATACTCATGGTAATAGTAAGGTTAATCCTCATCAGGTAATAGTAAGGTTAATCATGGTAATAGTAAGGTTAATCATGGTAATAGTAAGGTTACTCATGGTAATAGTAAGGTTAATCATGGTAATAGTAAGGTTAATCATGGTAATAGTAAGGTTACTCATGGTAATAGTAAGGTTAATCATGGTAAGGTAGTAAGGTTAATCATGGTAATAGTAAGGTTACTCATGGTAATAGTAAGGTTAATCATGGTAATAGTAAGGTTAATCATGGTAATAGTAAGGTTACTCATGGTAAGAGTAAGGTAATCATGGTAATAGTAAGGTTAATCATGGTAATAGTAAGGTTAATCATGGTAATAGTAAGGTTAATCATGGTAATAGTAATTACTTAATCATGGTAATAGTAAGGTTAATCATGGTAATAGTAAGGTTACTCATGGTAATAGTAAGGTTAATCATGGTAATAGTAAGGTTACTCATGGTAAGAGTAAGGTTACTCATGGTAATAGTAAGGTTACTCAGGTAATAGTAAGGTTAATCATGGTAATAGTAAGGTTACTCATGGTAAGAGTAAGGTTACTCATGGTAATAGTAAGGTTAATCATGGTAATAGTAAGGTTACTCAGGTAATAGTAAGGTTACTCATGGTAAGAGTAAGGTTAATCATGGTAATAGTAAGGTTAATCATGGTAATAGTA
>JACEEU010000814.1:55000-58813 GCA_016630915.1 Callionymus lyra | reverse complement strand
ATGAAGACATGAATGTTAAACCATGATGAAGACATGAATGTAACACTATGATGAAGACATGAATGTAACATCATGATGAAGACATGAATGTAACATCATGATGAAGACATGAATGTATCATCATTAAGACATGAATGTAACATCATGATGAATACATGAATGTAACATCATGATGAAGACATGAATGTAACACCATGATGAAGACATGAATGTAACACCATGATGAAGACATGAATGTAACACCATGATGAAGACATGAATGTAACACCATGATGAAGACATGAATGTTACACCATGATGAAGACATGAATGAAAGAGGGGGGGAAAAATGGAAATTTTTAGGGGGGGGGTAAAATTAGGGATTCATCAGGGGGGGGGGCATGGTTTTTTTTTCCGGGGGGGGGGGGGCAACAACCCAACTGGGGGGGGGGCGAACAAGCGATGGGGCGAAGGGGATCAGGGGTAAACAGGCTGAGGGGCCGAGGGGAAAAAGGTAAAGGGGGGGAGGGGCTAACAAGCTAACGAGCTAACGAGCTAACAAGCTAACGTCAACACACCTGAACGATCTTAGCTCTATACGCTTCAACACACCTGAACGATGTTCCGTCTCTGGTGAAAACTTCAATGTTTAATACTTTTGTAATGTGTGGAAATATGAAGACACGAACACTTTAAATGTTATTTTGACATTATTTCTATGAAATCATCCAGATTTAAATCACGTTTGCAAAATTATCGACTTTTTTAATTTTTTTCATTTAAATTTTAAATCAAGTAAAAAAAACTGTATCCAATGGTTTCTTTTGCAAGGAAGAACAAGTACATCCAGAAGCTTGTATCATTCAAACCTTCAGCAACTATCGTACGAGTCGAGGAAACGTGAGTCGAGTTGTTATAAATGTGTTTTAAAGTCGCGGAAGGTGACGATCGACCTCCTTCACAAGAGAACAAAATCAATAGACCTCCTTATGCAACGCTGAGAAACAAAGCCCCCCCCGTGACTCGTCCATCCGTCGACCTCTACTCTCTCTCTCCGGCATCATCACTGCAGAGCCGCCGCACCGGCTTCACTCTCTCGTCGCTCCAGGAACTTTCTCCAGCGACTCAGCGGATCTCAACTTCAGGGCGAGATGTTGGCTCTGACTGCGGCGCTGCTGCTCGGTGAGACCTTGACGGATGTTTGTGGAACATCTACGGATGTTTGTGGAACATCTACGGATGTTTGTGGAACATCTACGGATGTTTGTGGAACATCTACGGATGTTTGTGGAACATCTACGGATGTTTGTGGAACATCTACGGATGTTTGTGGAACATCTACGGATGTTTGTGGAACATCTACGGATGTTTGTGGAACATCTACGGATGTTTGTGGAACATCTACGGATGTTTGTGGAACATCTACGGATGTTTGTGGAACATCTACGGATGTTTGTGGAACATCTACGGATGTTTGGAACATGGGAACATCTACGGATGTTTGTGGAACATCTACGGATGTTTGTGGAACATCTACGGATGTTTGTGGAACATCTACGGATGTTTGTGGAACATCTACGGATGTTTGTGGAACATCTACGGATGTTTGTGGAACATCTACGGATGTTTGTGGAACATCTACGGATGTTTGTGGAACATCTACGGATGTTTGTGGAACATCTACGGATGTTTGTGGAACATCTACGGATGTTTGTGGAACATCGACGGATGTTTGTGGAACATCTACGGATGTTTGTGGAACATCTACGGATGTTTGTGGAACATCTACGGATGTTTGTGGAACATCTACGGATGTTTGTGGAACATCTACGGATGTTTGTGGAACATCTACGGATGTTTGTGGAACATCTACGGATGTTTGTGGAACATCTACGGATGTTTGTGGAACATCTACGGATGTTTGTGGAACATCTACGGATGTTTGTGGAACATCTACGGATGTTTGTGGAACATCTACGGATGTTTGTGGAACATCTACGGATGTTTGTGGAACATCTACGGATGTTTGTGGAACATCTACGGATGTTTGTGGAACATCTACGGATGTTTGGATTCATTCAAACATTTGAACATGTTTTAAATCTTATTTAATTATTTCAAAGTGCTTTGATCTGAAGAATGAAATAACATTTGAAAGTAACGCGCAGAAACCTGGAGGTAACCAGACTGAAGGTCGTGACCTCATGAGCTGGTGTGTCCCGTGTCAGGCCTGGCGTCGGCGCAGAAGGTGGTCCAGATGAGCTACTGCGCGGTGGGCGAGCACCACCTGAGGGTCGACTGCAAGTACGCACTTCCTGCCGCGTCCAGCGGCGCCTCCTGCAGGTTCACTCAAGGCGAGCGACTGCTGGACAGCACCGACCCGGACGAGGAGCAGCCGGCCGCGTTCAGGACCCGCGCCAGAACGCGTCTGTTCGCCCCCGACATCTGTCGCCTGCTGTTCAAAGACTTGCCCAAAGGCAGGTCCAACTTCACCTGCAACATCTCACCTGTGGACACGCCCACCAGCACCGCCTCCAAGACCTGGGTCATCGAGAAGAGTGAGTTCACTTTGTGTTGTCGTCAGAGAGATTGATTGACATGATCGTCTTGATCTGTGTTTTCTTGACTGACTTTGATCTGTTTTCTTGACTGACTTTGATCTGTGTTTTCTTGACTGACTTTGATGTGTGTTTTCTTGACTGACTTTGATCTGTGTTTTCTTGACTGACTTTGATCTGTGTTTTCTTGACTGACTTTGATCTGTGTTTTCTTGACTGACTTTGATCTGTGTTTTCTTGACTGACTTTGATGTGTGTTTTCTTGACTGACTTTGATGTGTGTTTTCTTGACTGACTTTGATGTGTGTTTTCTTGACTGACTTTGATGTGTGTTTTCTTGACTGACTTTGATCTGTGTTTTTCTTGACTGACTTTGATGACTGTGTTTTTCTTGACTGACTTTGATCTGTGTTTTCTTGACTGACTTTGATCTGTGTTTTCTTGACTGACTTTGATGTGTGTTTTTCTTGACTGACTTTGATCTGTGTTTTCTTGAAAAAATTTGTTTTCTTGACTGACTTTGATCTGTGTTTTCTTGACTGACTTTGATGTGTGTTTTCTTGACTGACTTTGATGTGTGTTTTCTTGACTGACTTTGATCTGTGTTTTCTTGACTGACTTTGATGTGTGTTTTCTTGACTGACTTTGATGTGTGTTTTCTTGACTGACTTTGATCTGTGTTTTCTTGACTGACTTTGATCTGTGTTTTCTTGACTGACTTTGATCTGTGTTTTCTTGACTGACTTTGATCTGTGTTTTTCTTGACTGACTTTGATCTGTGTTTTCTTGACTGACTTTGATCTGTGTTTTCTTGACTGACTTTGATCTGTGTTTTCTTGACTGACTTTGATCTGTGTTTTCTTGACTGACTTTGATCTGTGTGTTTTCTTGACTGACTTTGATCTGTGTTTTCTTGACTGACTTTGATGTGTGTTTTCTTGACTGACTTTGATGTGTGTTTTCTTGACTGACTTTGATGTGTGTTTTCTTGACTGACTTTGATGTGTGTTTTCTTGACTGACTTTGATGTGTGTTTTCTTGACTGACTTTGATCTGTGTTTTCTTGACTGACTTTGATCTGTTTTCTTGACTGACTTTGATGTGTTTTCTTTTGAGTCTTGACTGACTTTGATGTGTGTTTTCTTGACTGACTTTGATCTGTGTTTTCTTGACTGACTTTGATGTGTGTTTTCTTGACTGACTTTGATCTGTGTTTTCTTGACTGACTTTGATGTGTGTTTTCTTGACTGACTTTGATCTGTGTGTTTTCTTGACT
>JACEEU010000814.1:10000-50000 GCA_016630915.1 Callionymus lyra | reverse complement strand
AACTCTTTTTAACTCTTTTAACTCGTAACTCGTAACTCGGTTCTAAAGTCCATTGTAGAGAGAAAGTGACGTCAGGTGTTTTTCTGCTCTACCGTAAATACTGTAATGCAAGAGAAGTTTCGAAGGAAAATGTCTGCTGCGCTTGTAGTAGAAGCTCAACGTCAGGATTTAAAGTTTGTTTAAATGTGTTTATAGAGTTGATTTAGGAACTTGAGATGTTTGAATAAACTCCGTGTTCGTTGTTTACTTGAATCTACAATAGATTTCTACACGCGTTACATGACGAGGTTTCAAGCGCGTGTTTTAATCAGAAATGATTTATTTTTATTGACTTAAAATATCTCTTAGTTTCACCTGTGAGCGGAAATGCTAATGTAGCTCAACAGCTAGTTCTGCTAAAATGCTAACGCGGCTAATCATGCTAAATTAAACTTTATATATTTAATTATAGAACATTAACGCAGACTAGGTTGAGTAATAACATAAATATACTTGTTACTAACTTGACTTTTAGGACGTTTTCATTAACTTACGACTTTACTTAATTTAAATGTCAAAGAAAAAACATTTACAATGTCATTATTCCTGAAGCTAATGTAGCTTAAAGGTAAATATGTCCTAAAAGTGGATCTTAGTTTCGTGATATTTAATCAGTTAATATATTTATAATAAATGTAAATCTTTATATTTAATTTCGTTTACTTTTTATTTTAACGTATAACGTATAGATGAACGTGTCAACGTATAGATGAACGTGTCACCGTATAGATGAACGTGTCGACGTATAGATGGACGTGTCGACGTATAGATGGACGCGTCGACGTATAGATGGACGCGTCGACGTATAGATGGGCGTGTCGACGTACAGATGGACGTATAGATGGACGTTGCTGACATAGATGGACGCGTCGACGTATAGATGGACGCGTCGACGTACAGATGGACGTATAGATGGGCGTGTCGACGTATAGATGGACGTATAGATGGGCGTGTCGACGTATAGATGGACGTGTCGACGTACAGATGGACGTATAGATGGACGCGTCGACGTATAGATGGACGCGTCGACATATAGATGGACGCGTCGACGTATAGATGGACGCGTCGACGTATAGATGGACGCGTCGACGTATAGATGGACGCGTCGACGTATAGATGGACGCGTCGACGTATAGATGGACGCGTCGACGTATAGATGGACGTGTCGACGTATAGATGGACGCGTCGACGTATAGATGGACGTATAGATGCGCGTCGACGTATAGATGGACGCGTCGACGTATAGATGGACGCGTCGACGTATAGATGGACGTATAGATGCGCGTCGACGTATAGATGGACGCGTCGACGTATAGATGGACGCGTCGACGTATAGATGGACGCGTCGACGTATAGATGGACGCGTCGACGTATAGATGGACGCGTCGACGTATAGATGGACGCGTCGACGTATAGATGGACGCTACGACGTATAGATGGACGCTACGACGTATAGATGGACGCGTCGACGTATAGATGGACGCGTCGACGTATAGATGGACGTGTCAACGTATAGATGGACGCTACGACGTATAGATGGACGCGTCGACGTATAGATGGACGTATAGATGGACGCGTCGACGTATAGATGGACGCGTCGACGTATAGATGGACGCGTCGACGTATAGATGGACGTTAGATGGACGCGTCGGCGACTTAGATGGACGCGTCGACGTATAGATGGACGCCGTCGTATAGATGGACGCCGTCGACGTATAGATGGACGTATAGATGGGCGTATAGATGGACGCGTCGACGTATAGATGGACGCTACGACGTATAGATGGACGCGTCGACGTATAGATGGACGCTACGACGTATAGATGGACGCGTCGACGTATAGATGGACGCGACGACGTATAGATGGACGCGACGACGTATAGATGGACGCGACGACGTATAGATGGACGCTACGACGTATAGATGGACGCTACGACGTATAGATGGACGCGACGACGTATAGATGGACGCGACGACGTATAGATGGACGCTACGACGTATAGATGGACGCGTCGACGTATAGATGGACGCAACGACGTATAGATGGACGCGTCGACGTATAGATGGACGCAACGACGTATAGATGGACGCAACGACGTATAGATGGACGTGTCGACGTATAGATGGACGCTACGACGTATAGATGGACGCATCGACGTATAGATGGACGCGTCGACGTATAGATGGACGCGTCGACGTATAGATGGACGCGTCGACGTATAGATGGACGCGTCGACGTATAGATGGACGCGTCGACGTATAGATGGACGCGTCTGACGTATAGATGGACGCGTCGACGTATAGATGGACGCTGTCGACGTATAGATGGACGCGTCGACGTATAGATGGACGCGCGTCATAGATGGACGCGTCGACGTATAGATGGACGCGTCGACGTATAGATGGACGCGTCGACGTATAGATGGACGCGTCGACGTATAGATGGACGCCTTCGACGTATAGATGGACGCGTCGACGTATAGATGGACGCTGTCGACGTATAGATGGACGCGTCGACGTATAGATGGACGCGTCGACGTATAGATGGACGCGTCGACGTATAGATGGACGTATAGATGGACGCGTCGACGTATAGATGGACGCGTCGACGTATAGATGGACGCGTCGACGTATAGATGGACGCTACGTATAGATGGACGCGTCCGACATAGATGGACGCGTCGACGTATAGATGGACGCGTCGACGTATAGATGGACGCGTCGACGTATAGATGGACGCGTCGACGTATAGATGGACGCGTCGACGTATAGATGGACGCTACGACGTATAGATGGACGCGTCGACGTATAGATGGACGCGTCGACGTATAGATGGACGCTACGACGTATAGATGGACGCTACGACGTATAGATGGACGTGTCAACGTATAGATGGACGTGTCGACGTATAGATGGACGCTACGACGTATAGATGGACGTGTCAACGTATAGATGGACGCTACGACGTATAGATGGACGCGTCGACGTATAGATGGACGCGTCGACGTATAGATGGACGCGTCGACGTATAGATGGACGCGTCGACGTATAGATGGACGCGTCGACGTATAGATGGACGTATAGATGGACGCGTCGACGTATAGATGGACGCGTCGACGTATAGATGGACGTATAGATGGACGCGTCGACGTATAGATGGACGCGTCGACGTATAGATGGACGTATAGATGGACGCGTCGACGTATAGATGGACGCGACGACGTATAGATGGACGCGTCGACGTATAGATGGACGCGTCGACGTATAGATGGACGCGTCGACGTATAGATGGACGTCTGACGTATAGATGGACGCGACGACGTATAGATGGACGCTTCGACGTATAGATGGACGCGCGTCGACGTATAGATGGACGCGTCGACGTATAGATGGACGCGGCGACGGCGTATAGATGGACGCGTCGACGTATAGATGGACGTTATAGATGGACGCGCCGACGTATAGATGGACGCGTCGACGTATAGATGGACGCGTCGACGTATAGATGGACGCGTCGACGTATAGATGGACGCGTCGACGTATAGATGGACGCGTCGACGTATAGATGGACGCGTCGACGTATAGATGGACGCGTCTGACGTATAGATGGACGCGTCGACGTATAGATGGACGCGTCGACGTATAGATGGACGCGTCGACGTATAGATGGACGCGTCGACGTATAGATGGACGCGTCGACGTATAGATGGACGCGTCGACGTATAGATGGACGCGTCGACGTATAGATGGACGCTACGACGTATAGATGGACGCTACGACGTATAGATGGACGTGTCAACGTATAGATGGACGTGTCAACGTATAGATGGACGCTACGACGTATAGATGGACGTGTCAACGTATAGATGGACGCTACGACGTATAGATGGACGCGTCGACGTATAGATGGACGCGTCGACGTATAGATGGACGCGTCGACGTATAGATGGACGTATAGATGGACGCGTCGACGTATAGATGGACGTATAGATGGACGCGTCAACGTATAGATGGACGCGTCGACGTATAGATGGACGCGTCGACGTATAGATGGACGCGTCGACGTATAGATGGACGTATAGATGGACGCGTCGACGTATAGATGGACGCTACGACGTATAGATGGACGCGACGACGTATAGATGGACGCCAAGACGTATAGATGGACGCGACGACGTATAGATGGACGTGTCGACGTATAGATGGACGCTACGACGTATAGATGGACGCGTCGACGTATAGATGGACGCGTCGACGTATAAACAATATAAAACAATTTCAATAAAGTTCTACCTAACCTAACCTATAAACGTATAAACGTATAAACATATACACATCTAGATAAACGTATAAAGATATAAACATGTACACATCTAGATAAACGTATAAAGATATAAACATATACACATCTAGATAAACGTATAAAGATATAAACATGTACACATCTAGATAAACGTATAAACATATAAACATGTACACATCTAGATAAACGTATAAAGACATAAACATATACACATCTAGATAAACGTATAAACATATAAACATATACACATCTAGATAAACGTATAAAGATATAAACATGTACACATCTAGATAAACGTATAAAGATATAAACATATACACATCTAGATAAACGTATAAAGATATAAACATATACACATCTAGATAAACGTATAAAGATATAAACATATACACATCTAGATAAACGTATAAAGATATAAACATGTACACATCTAGATAAACGTATAAAGATATAAACATGTACACATCTAGATAAACGTATAAAGATATAAACATATACACATCTAGATAAACGTATAAAGATATAAACATATACACATCTAGATAAACGTATAAAGATATAAACATATACACATCTAGATAAACGTATAAAGATATAAACATATACACATCTAGATAAACGTATAAAGATATAAACATATACACATCTAGATAAACGTATAAAGATATAAACATATACACATCTAGATAAACGTATAAAGATATAAACATATACACATCTAGATAAACGTATAAAGATATAAACATGTACACATCTAGATAAACGTATAAAGATATAAACATATACACATCTAGATAAACGTATAAAGATATAAACATATACACATCTAGATAAACGTATAAAGATATAAACATATACACATCTAGATAAACGTATAAAGATATAAACATGTACACATCTAGATAAACGTATAAAGATATAAACATATACACATCTAGATAAACATATAAAGATATAAACATATACACATCTAGATAAACGTATAAAGATATAAACATATACACATCTAGATAAACGTATAAAGATATAAACATATACACATCTAGATAAACGTATAAAGATATAAACATGTACACATCTAGATAAACGTATAAACATATAAACATGTACACATCTAGATAAACGTATAAAGATATAAACATATACACATCTAGATAAACGTATAAAGATATAAACATGTACACATCTAGATAAACGTATAAAGATATAAACATATACACATCTAGATAAACGTATAAAGATATAAACATGTACACATCTAGATAAACGTATAAAGATATAAACATGTACACATCTAGATAAACGTATAAAGATATAAACATATACACATCTAGATAAACGTATAAAGATATAAACATGTATACTACATTACACACTAGATAAACGTATAAAGATATAAACATATACACATCTAGATAAACGTATAAAGATATAAACATGTACACATCTAGATAAACGTATAAAGATATAAACATGTACACATCTAGATAAACGTATAAAGATATAAACATGTACACATCTAGATAAACGTATAAAGATATAAACATATGTACACATCTAGATAAACGTATAAAGATATAAACATATACACATCTAGATAAAACAGTACACATCTAGATAAACGTATAAAGATATAAACATGTACACATCTAGATAAACGTATAAAGATATAAACATGTACACATCTAGATAAACGTATAAAGATATAAACATATACACATCTAGATAAACGTATAAAGATATAAACATATACACATCTAGATAAACGTATAAAGATATAAACATATACACATCTAGATAAACGTATAAAGATATAAACATATACACATCTAGATAAACGTATAAAGATATAAACATATACACATCTAGATAAACGTAAAGATATAAAAAGATAAACGTAAAGATATAAACATGTACACATCTAGATAAACGTATAAAGATATAAACATGTACACATCTAGATAAACGTATAAAGATATAAACATGTACACATCTAGATAAACGTATAAAGATATAAACATATACACATCTAGATAAACGTATAAAGATATAAACATATACACATCTAGATAAACGTATAAAGATATAAACATATACACATCTAGATAAACGTATAAACATATAAACATATACACATCTAGATAAACGTATAAAGATATAAACATGTACACATCTAGATAAACGTATAAAGATATAAACATGTACACATCTAGATAAACGTATAAAGATATAAACATGTACACATCTAGATAAACGTATAAAGATATAAACATATACACATCTAGATAAACGTATAAAGATATAAACATGTACACATCTAGATAAACGTATAAATAACATGTACACATCTAGATAAATAAAGATATAAACATAAAGTACACATCTAGATAAACGTATAAAGATATAAACATATACACATCTAGATAAACGTATAAAGATATAAACATGTACAATCTAGATAAACGTATAAAGATATAAACTATATATACACATCTAGATAAACGTATAAAGATATAAACATATACACATCTAGATAAACGTATAAAGATATAAACATATACACATCTAGATAAACGTATAAACATATAAACATGTACACATCTAGATAAACGTATAAAGATATAAACATATACACATCTAGATAAACGTATAAAGATATAAACATGTACACATCTAGATAAACGTATAAAGATATAAACATGTACACATCTAGATAAACGTATAAACATATAAACATGTACACATCTAGATAAACGTATAAAGATATAAACATATACACATCTAGATAAACGTATAAAGATATAAACATATACACATCTAGATAAACGTATAAAGATATAAACATATACACATCTAGATAAACGTATAAAGATATAAACATGTACAAATAATAAACATATACACATCTAGATAAACTATAAACATATAAACATATACACATCTAGATAAACGTATAAAGATATAAACATATACACATCTAGATAAACGTATAAAGATATAAACATGTACACATCTAGATAAACGTATAAAGATATAAACATATACACATCTAGATAAACGTATAAAGATATAAACATATAAACATCTAAACGTATAAACAGATCCAGTAGATTGTACGCACGAGAGCAGGCGTTGGATCCACATGTTTACATCTGATAGAAACTAGTTTCTAGTTTGACTGGAATGAAGGTCACGCCTCGTGTCATGAATCATTTTCTCCTCTTGACGCGCCTTCGTGTTGCAACGCATTCTTTTGCTGTTTCTGGTTCATCGTAATCTTCCTTCGACCTGCATTTGTTTCTATAAATGATTCACAGTCAGTGTTTCAACAAACATGATACGTGTTCCTGATGTTCATGTGCAGGAGATACTGCAATACTTTCACTGTTAAATATAAATACTTCATTCAATCCTTCATCTGTGGACGTGTTCATGTGCAGGAGATACTGCAATACTTTCACTGTTAAATATAAATACTTCATTCAATCCTTCATCTGTGGACGTGTTCATGTGCAGGAGATACTGCAATACTTTCACTGTTAAATATAAATACTTCATTCAATCCTTCATCTGTGGACGTGTTCATGTGCAGGAGATACTGCAATACTTTCACTGTTAAATATAAATACTTCATTCAATCCTTCATCTGTGGACGTGTTCATGTGCAGGAGATACTGCAATACTTTCACTGTTAAATATAAATACTTCATTCAATCCTTCATCTGTGGACGTGTTCATGTGCAGGAGATACTGCAATACTTTCACTGTTAAATATAAATACTTCATTCAATCCTTCATCTGTGGACGTGTTCATGTGCAGGAGATACTGCAATACTTTCACTGTTAAATATAAATACTTCATTCAATCCTTCATCTGTGGACGTGTTCATGTGCAGGAGATACTGCAATACTTTCACTGTTAAATATAAATACTTCATTCAATCCTTCATCTGTAGACGTGTTCATGTGCAGGAGATACTGCAATACTTTCACTGTTAAATATAAATACTTCATTCAATCCTTCATCTGTGGACGTGTTCATGTGCAGGAGATACTGCAATACTTTCACTGTTAAATATAAATACTTCATTCAATCCTTCATCTGTAGACGTGTTCATGTGCAGGAGATACTGCAATACTTTCACTGTTAAATATAAATACTTCATTCAATCCTTCATCTGTGGACGTGTTCATGTGCAGGAGATACTGCAATACTTTCACTGTTAAATATAAATACTTCATTCAATCCTTCATCTGTGGACGTGTTCATGTGCAGGAGATACTGCAATACTTTCACTGTTAAATATAAATACTTCATTCAATCCTTCATCTGTAGACGTGTTCATGTGCAGGAGATACTGCAATACTTTCACTGTTAAATATAAATACTTCATTCAATCCTTCATCTGTGGACGTGTTCATGTGCAGGAGATACTGCAATACTTTCACTGTTAAATATAAATACTTCATTCAATCCTTCATCTGTGGACGTGTTCATGTGCAGGAGATACTGCAATACTTTCACTGTTAAATATAAATACTTCATTCAATCCTTCATCTGTAGACGTGTTCATGTGCAGGAGATACTGCAATACTTTCACTGTTAAATATAAATACTTCATTCAATCCTTCATCTGTGGACGTGTTCATGTGCAGGAGATACTGCAATACTTTCACTGTTAAATATAAATACTTCATTCAATCCTTCATCTGTGGACGTGTTCATGTGCAGGAGATACTGCAATACTTTCACTGTTAAATATAAATACTTCATTCAATCCTTCATCTGTGGACGTGTTCATGTGCAGGAGATACTGCAATACTTTCACTGTTAAATATAAATACTTCATTCAATCCTTCATCTGTAGAGCGTGTTCATGTGCAGGAGATACTGCAATACTTTTACTGTTAAATATAAATACTTCATTCAATCCTTCATCTGTGGACGTGTTCATGTGCAGGAGATACTGCAATACTTTCACTGTTAAATATAAATACTTCATTCAATCCTTCATCTGTAGACGTGTTCATGTGCAGGAGATACTGCAATACTTTCACTGTTAAATATAAATACTTCATTCAATCCTTCATCTGTGGACGTGTTCATGTGCAGGAGATACTGCAATACTTTCACTGTTAAATATAAATACTTCATTCAATCCTTCATCTGTGGACGTGTTCATGTGCAGGAGATACTGCAATACTTTCACTGTTAAATATAAATACTTCATTCAATCCTTCATCTGTGGACGTGTTCATGTGCAGGAGATACTGCAATACTTTCATAGTTAAATATAAATACTTCATTCAATCCTTCATCTGTGGACGTGTTCATGTGCAGGAGATACTGCAATACTTTCACTGTTAAATATAAATACTTCATTCAATCCTTCATCTGTGGACGTGTTCATGTGCAGGAGATACTGCAATACTTTCACTGTTAAATATAAATACTTCATTCAATCCTTCATCTGTGGACGTGTTCATGTGCAGGAGATACTGCAATACTTTCACTGTTAAATATAAATACTTCATTCAATCCTTCATCTGTGGACGTGTTCATGTGCAGGAGATACTGCAATACTTTCACTGTTAAATATAAATACTTCATTCAATCCTTCATCTGTAGACGTGTTCATGTGCAGGAGATACTGCAATACTTTCACTGTTAAATATAAATACTTCATTCAATCCTTCATCCTATGGTGTGTTCATGTGCAGGAGATACTGCAATACTTTCACTGTTAAATATAAATACTTCATTCAATCCTTCATCTGTGGACGTGTTCATGTGCAGGAGATACTGAAATTTCATGTAATATAAATAGGAGGAGATACTGCAATACTTTCACTGTTAAATATAAATACTTCATTCAATCCTTCATCCAGGTGTGAACGGCTTCACGGCTTCGACCTCCAACGCAGACGTGAAGGTGAAGGAGAACGAAGGTGAGTCGATAGAACATGAGTTTGAAAGTATTTGATCTTTGGCTTGAAAACTGCTTGACGTCACAGCTGCTCTGACACGAGTCGTCCGACAGGGGGCAGTGTTTTTCTGGATGAAAGTGAACATTTTCAGGTCGTTGGTCTTTGTCGTAGTTCAACGTTGACTTGTCTCCCAGGTGTGGATCTCACCTGCTCCTACACGGCAGACTTCGGACCCGAGGCCCGGCTGGAGTGGAAGTTCAAAGATTTAAAAGGATCTCAGACGTATGTGGTGTTTGATGGAGAACCTACAGGTGAGTTCTTGACATTAAGAACCTCCACCTTCTTCATGATCTCACCTGATGCTCAGGTGTGGGTTCTGACCCGGTGTCTCCTCTGACCTCTGACCCGGTGTCTCCTCTGACCCGGCGTCTCCTCTGACCCTGTGTCTCTCCTCTGACCTCTGACCCGGTGTCTCCTCTGACCTCTGACCCGGTGTCTCCTCTGACCCTGTGTCTCTCCTCTGACCTCTGACCCGTGTCTCTCCTCTGACCTCTGACCCGTGTCTCTCCTCTGACCTCTGACCCGGTGTCTCCTCTGACCTCTGACCCGTGTCTCTCCTCTGACCTCTGACCCGTGTCTCCTCTGACCCTGTGTCTCTCCTCTGACCTCTGACCCGGTGTCTCTCCTCTGACCTCTGACCCGGTGTCTCCTCTGACCTCTGACCCGTGTCTCCTCTGACCTCTGACCCGGTGTCTCCTCTGACCTCTGACCCGGTGTCTCCTCTGACCTCTGACCCGTGTCTCTCCTCTGACCCGGTGTCTCCTCTGACCTCTGACCCGGTGTCTCCTCTGACCTCTGACCCGGTGTCTCCTCTGACCTCTGACCCGTGTCTCCTCTGACCTCTGACCCGGTGTCTCCTCTGACCTCTGACCCGGTGTCTCCTCTGACCGGTGTCTCTCCTCTGACCTCTGACCCGGTGTCTCCTCTGACCTCTGACCCGGTGTATCCTCTGATCTCTGACCTGGTGTCTCCTCTGATCTCTGACCCGGCGTCTGTTCTGACCTCTGACCCGTGTCTCCACAGCCTCCTACAAGCCCAGGGTGACCTTGTACAACAACAACCTGAGGTTCAGTAAAGTGACCCGTAAAGACAACGGCGTCTACAGCTGCGAAGTCTCAGGAAACCAGCAGTTCTCGGACGTGGCGGTGAAGCTGACGGTTCTCGGTGAGAGGGTCTGAGGGTCTGAGGGTCTGAGGGTCTGAGGGTCTGAGGGTCTGAGGGTCTGAGGGTCTGAGGATCTGAGGGTCTGAGGGTCTGAGGATCTGAGGGTCTGAGGGTCTGAGGATCTGAGGGTCTGAGGATCTGAGGGTCTGAGGATCTGAGGGTCTGAGGATCTGAGGATCTGAGGGTCTGAGGGTCTGAGGGTCTGAGGGTCTGAGGGTCTGAGGGTCTGAGGGTCTGAGGGTCTGAGGGTCTGAGGGTCTGAGGGTCTGGTCCAGGGGTGGAGGGTTCGACGCAGGCGTGTGACCCCATGGACTTGTGTTGCAGTGGCGCCGTCCGTGCCCCTCTGCAGGATCCCCACCTCGGTGACCACGGGGAAGAAGACCCTCCTGAGTTGCCACGACAACGACGGTTCGCCGCCGCCTCAGTACAAGTGGTACAAAGATGGCGTCCTGCTGCCGGTCGACCCGAGCAAGATCGCCGCCTTCAGGAACGCCAGCTACAAGATGAGCAGCGACGGTGGACGACTGGTGCGCGACCGCCAGTGTTGTTGTGTTGTGTTGTTGTTGTGTGCGCTGATCGTGTTGTTGTGTTGTTGTTGTGTGCGCTGATCGTGTTGTTGTGTGCGCTGATCGTGTTGTTGTGTTGTTGTTGTGTGCGCTGATCGTGTTGTTGTGTGCGCTGATGGTGGTGTTGTTGTTGTGTGCGCTGATGGTGTTGTTGTTGTGTGCGCTGATGGTGTTGTTGTTGTGTGCGCTGATGGTGTTGTTGTGTGCGCTGATGGTGTTGTTGTTGTGTGCGCTGATGGTGTTGTTGTTGTGTGCGCTGATGGTGTTCTTGTGTGCGCTGATGGTGTTGTTGTTGTGTGCGCTGATGGTGTTGTTGTTGTGTGCGCTGATGGTGTTCTTGTGCGCGCTGATGGTGTGTGCGCTGATGGTGTTGTTGTTGTGTGCGCTGATGGTGTTCTTGTGTGCGCTGATGGTGTGTGCGCTGATGGTGTTGTTGTTGTTGTGCGCTGATGGTGTTGTTGTTGTGTGCGCTGATGGTGTTCTTGTGTGCGCTGATGGTGTGTGCGCTGATGGTGTTGTTGTTGTTGTGCGCTGATGGTGTTGTTGTTGTGTGCGCTGATGGTGTTGTTGTTGTTGTGTGCTGATGGTGTTGTTGTTGTGTGCGCTGATGGTGTTGTTGTTGTGCGCTGATGGTGTTGTTGTTGTGTGCGCTGATGGTGTTGTTGTTGTTGTGCGCCGATGGTGTTGTTGTTGTTGTGCGCCGATGGTGTTGTTGTTGTGTGCGCCGATGGTGTTGTTGTTGTGTGCGCCGATGGTGGTGTTGGTGTTGTGCGCCGATGGTGGTGTTGTTGTTGTGCGCCGATGGTGGTGTTGTTGTTGTGTGCGCTGATGGTATTGTTGTTGTTGTGTGCGCTGATGGTATTGTTGTTGTTGTGCGCTGATGGTGTTGTTGTTGTGTGCGCTGATGGTGTTGTTGTTGTTGTGCGCTGATGGTGTTGTTGTTGTGTGCGCTGATGGTGTTGTTGTTGTTGTGCGCCGATGGTGGTGTTGTTGTTGTGTGCGCTGATGGTGGTGTTGTTGTTGTGTGCGCTGATGGTATTGTTGTTGTTGTGTGGCTGATGGTGGTGTTGTTGTTGTGCGCTGATGGTATTGTTGTTGGTTGTTGTGTGGTGTGCGCTGATGGTGTTGTTGTTGTTGTGCGCTGATGGTGTTGTTGTTGTGTGCGCTGATGGTGTTGTTGTTGTGTGCGCTGATGGTGTTGTTGTGTGTTGTGTTGTGTGCGCTGATGGTGTTGCTGTGTGCGCTGATCGTGTTGTTGTGTGTTGTTTTGTGTGCGCTGATGGTGTTGTTGTGTGCGCTGATGGTGTCGTTGTGTGCGCTGATGGTGTCGTTGTGTGCGCTGATGGTGTCGTTGTGTGCGCTGATGGTGTCGTTGTGATGGTGTCGTTGTGTGCGCTGATGGTGTCGTTGTGTGCGCTGATGGTGTTGTTGTGATGGTGTCGTTGTGTGCGCTGATGGTGTGGTTGTGTGCGCTGATGGTGTTGTTGTGATGGTGTCGTTGTGTGCGCTGATGGTGTTGTTGTGATGGTGTCGTTGTGTGCGCTGATGGTGTTGTTGTGATGGTGTCGTTGTGTGCGCTGATGGTGTTGTTGTGATGGTGTCGTTGTGTGCGCTGATGGTGTTGTTGTGATGGTGTCGTTGTGTGTGCTGATGGTGTTGTTGTGATGGTGTCGTTGTGTGCGCTGATGGTGTTGTTGTGATGGTGTCATTGTGTGCGCTGATGGTGTTGTTGTGATGGTGTTGTTGTGTGCGCTGATGGTGTCGTTGTGATGGTGTCGTTGTGTGCGCTGATGGTGTTGTTGTGATGGTGTTGTTGTGATGGTGTCGTTGTGTGCGCTGATGGTGTCGTTGTGTGCGCTGATGGTGTTGTTGTGATGGTGTCGTTGTGTGCGCTGATGGTGTCGTTGTGTGCTGATGGTGTCGTTGTGTGCGCTGATGGTGTCGTTGTGTGCGCTGATGGTGTTGTTGTGATGGTGTCGTTGTGTGCGCTGATGGTGTCGTTGTGTGCGCTGATGGTGTTGTGTGCGCTGATGGTGTTGTTGTGATGGTGTCGTTGTGTGCGCTGATGGTGTCGTTGTGTGCGCTGATGGTGTCGTTGTGTGCGCTGATGGTGTCGTTGTGTGCGCTGATGGTGTCGTTGTGTGCGCTGATGGTGTCGTTGTGTGCGCTGATGGTGTTGTTGTGATGGTGTCGTTGTGTGCGCTGATGGTGTCTGGGTTGTGTGCGCTGATGGTGTCGTTGTGTGCGCTGATGGTGTTGTTGTGATGGTGTCGTTGTGTGCGCTGATGGTGTCGTTGTGTGCGCTGATGGTGTCGTTGTGTGCGCTGATGGTGTTGTTGTTGTGTGATGGTGTCGTTGTGTGCGCTGATGGTGTCGTTGTGTGCGCTGATGGTGTCGTTGTGTGCGCCTGATGGTGTTGTTGTGATGGTGTCGTTGTGTGCGCTGATGGTGTCGTTGTGTGCGCTGATGGTGTCGTTGTGTGCGCTGATGGTGTTGTGTGCGCTGATGGTGTTGTTGTGATGGTGTCGTTGTGTGCGCTGATGGTGTCGTTGTGTGTTGTTTTGTGTGCGCTGATGGTGTTGTTGTGTGCGCTGATGGTGTTGTTGTGTGCGCTGATGGTGTCGTTGTGTGCGCTGATGGTGTTGTTGTGATGGTGTCGTTGTGCGCTGATGGTGTTGTGTGCGACAGGAGTTCCCGCGCGTGACTAAGGCAGACTCGGCGTCGTACTACTGCGAGGCCGTCAACAGTGCAGGTCCTGCTCAGCGCTGCAAGGTCGTCCGCATGGAAGTCCGTAAGTTGATGATCGTCGTGCGACAGATGCTGCCCTCTAGTGGCTCCTCGTCTCACCGCCGTGCATTGTGGGAAATGTTGTGTCTGAGGCAGGAGTTCAAACACGAGTCTGATCGTCATGATCCTCGTGACACGAACACGGGTTCAGTGAGGTCGGTTTGTGGAGGTCGTGGAGCGTGACCTTTGACCTTGTGTGACCTCAGGCGACGTGAACACGGGAGGGATCGTGGCCGGCGTGATCGTGGCGCTGCTGCTGCTGCTGCTGCTGGGCGGCGGCCTGTGGTACGCTCACAAGAAGGGTTACCTGCCCAGTAAGTACTCGCGTCTCACCTGAAGCTGAATCTCACCTGAAGCTGAATCTCACTCTTTCTTTCTTCTCCTCCGCAGAGAAGAGCGAAAGGTAAGAAGCTTTTCTTCGTGGTGTTGTTGCTTTTTTCCTCCAGCGTCGACTCAATCTCTCGCTTTTGCAGCAAATCCAAGTCCAACGTGGTTTATCAACCGCCGTCCGTGTACGGCGGCGAAGAAGAAGACGTGAGTCGATCTTTACTGCTTATCTTTGTATCGACATCTGTGTTCTTATCTCTTGAAGTTTAGTTCTCGTAATCCTGGTTAAATACACTACAGTACACACAAGAATACACTACAGTACACGCAAGAATACACTACAGTACACACAAGAATACACTACAGTACACACAAGAATACACTACAGTACACACAAGAATACACTACAGTACACACAAGAATACACTACAGTACACGCAAGAATACACTACAGTACACGCAAGAATACACTACAGTACACGCAAGAATACACTACAGTACACACAAGAATACACTACAGTACACTACAGTACACGCAAGAATACACTACAGTACACACAAGAATACACTACAGTACACACAAGAATACACTACAGTACACACAAGAATACACTACAGTACACACAAGAATACACTACAAAACACACAAGAATACACATACAGTACTACACACAAGAATACACTACAGTACACACAAGAATACACAACAGTACACACAAGAATACACTACAGTACACACAAGAATACACTACAGTACACACAAGAATACACTACAGTACACTACAGTACACGCAAGAATACACTACAGTACACACAAGAATACACTACAGTACACGCAAGAATACACTACAGTACTCACAAGAATACACTACAGTACACACAAGAATACACTACCACCCGAAAACAAACAAAAAACCCAAAACAACAAAAAAAACCCCCAAAAACACACACAAAAAACACAACAGAACACACAAAAAAAAACAAAAAAAAAAAAAAAACACAAGAAAAAAAGGAAAAAAACACGGTACACACAAGAATACACTACAGTACACACAAGAATACAACAGTACACACAAGAACACTACAGTACACACAAGAATACACTACAGTACACACAAGAATACACTACAGTGTACACCAAGAATACACTACAGTACACCAAAGAATACACTACAGTACACACAAGAATACACTACAGTACACACAAGAATACACTACAGTACACACAAGAATACACTACAGTACACACAAGAATACACTACAGTACACACAAGAATACACTACAGTACACACAAGAATACACTACAGTACACTACAGTACACACTACAGTACACACAAGAATACACTACAGTACACACAAGAATACACTACAGTACACACAAGAATACACTACAGTACACAACAGTACTTCCTTCTAAACTGACGCTTGAATGATTTGAAAACACGTGAAGATCCTCCTGGTGCAGGAACCTCTCGTGACTCTACAGGTGTCTTGTCTTCAGGGCGAGTTCAAGCAGAAGTCGTCGTTCGTGGTTTAAACGCCACTTCCTGTCGCCGCGAGCAGACGAGCCCGACTTCAGTTCCACTCGTGACTCGAACGTCTCGCCGCTGCTGCTGAAGGATTCTGGGAGTTCGTTGCTTCCTGTTGTGTATATTTATCGGCTTTTTTATCCTTATTTTTAAATGTCGTGTTTGAACCTAAAACGCTTCCGTTTGATTTTACACTTTTTCACCAGCAGTTGATCTTTGACCTCCTGAGGATTTAAACATGTTTCCTGTAAAGAGTTTGTCGAGCAGTTGTCGTCACTTTGTGTGTGTTGTGTAATAAAATTGTTGCGACAAAAGTCTTTGAAACTTTTAATGAGTTAAAGATGAAATGATCCGTAAATACATGAAAACAATGTAAAACTATATTTAAAGTCGATATTTAGTTAAATGACATAAACCTGCACGTGTGTATATAATATATACTATAAAGTATATAATATATACTATAAAGTATATCATATAATCGTTAAAAACCAGAAAGAAATCCCTAAAAGTAAATATTTCCCGCTAAACGTCGCCATGGAAACAGATGATGGGCTCGTACCGTCGGTGTCTGCGGCGCATGCGCAGTGCGTCCACGCCCACTTTCTGAGACAGGAAATGTGACTTTTCCAGCTTCCGCCTCTCGCGACACTTTCCGCTCCGACTCGAAACACCGTCCAGAGACTCTGATTTCCTCCCTCGCTCTGGCCCTTTAAGCGCCGCTGAGGCAGGAAGTGCGAGCCGCTCGACCGGAAGCCATGAGTGACCAGCGAGTGACGGAAGCTCGTGACGCCGCGGCGGGTCTGCGGGACCGAGCGAGTCTGCGAGGAGAGGACCGGATGGAGAAGTGAGTCAGAGTCAGAGTCTGAGTCAGTGAGTCGTGAGTCAGTGAGTCATGGCCGCCAGAGAAGATTTATACGCCAAAGTGACGCCGAGGAGACAAAGACAGACGCGCAGCAACATCTGCAAACATGGATCCTTTCTTGACGTGTTGCTGTCGATGGGCTTCCCTAAGAGCAGGGCGTGAGTACACAACACTACACAACACTACACAACACTACACTACACTACACACTACAGTACACACTATAGTACACAACACTACACAACACTACACACTACAGTACACACTACAGTACACAACACTACACTACACTACACAACACTACAGTACACAACACTACACAACACTACACACTACAGTACACACTACAGTACACACACTACACACTACAGTACACACTACAGTACACAAGTATACACTACAGTACACAATAATACACTACAGTACACAATAATACACTACAGTACACAACACTACACAACACTACACACTACACACTACAGTACACACAGTACACAACACTACACACTACAGTACACACAGTACACAACACTACACAACACTACACAACACTACACACTACAGTACACACAGTACACAACACTACACACTACAGTACACACACTACACAACACTACACACTACAGTACACACACTACACACAGTACACACTACAGTACACAAGTATACACTACAGTACACAATAACACACAACACTACACACTACAGTACACACTACAGTACACAATAATACACACTACAGTACACACAATAATACACTACAGTACACAACAGTACACACTACAGTACACACAATAATACACTACAGTACACAACAGTACACAATAATACACACTACAGTACACACAATAATACACTACAGTACACAACAGTAAACACAATAATACACTACAGTACACAACGGTACACCACAGTACACAATAATACACACTACAGTACACAACAGTACACACTACAGTACACAATAATACACTACAGTACACCACAGTACACAATAATACACACTACAGTACACAATAATACACACTACAGTACACAATTATATACACTACAGTACACAACAGTACATAATAATACACAACAGTACATAATAATACACAACAGTACACACAAGAATACACTACAGTACACAATCATACACTACACAATAATACACTAGACTATTCAACACTACATAATTATTCACTACACTACTCAACACTACACAATAATACACTACAGTACACAATAATACACTAGACTATTCAACACTACATAATTATTCACTACACTACTCAACACTACACAATAATACACTACAGTACACAATAATACACTAGACTATTCAACACTACATAATTATTCACTACAGTATACAATAATACACTACACAATAATACATCACAGTAACTACACAATAATTCACTACACCAATCAACACTACATTATTATACACTACAAAATATTTCACTACACTACTCAACACTACATTATAATACACTACACAATTACAGACACAAAACTATACTAAACTTACTAATACACAACACTACACACATCCAGACACGGAATGCTACACTACACTTCACTACACACAACCCACATATAAACCCACACACTCGTATATAAGCATACAAACATACACATATAATCACATACACATACACACACACATATACACACAAACACACACTTTGAAAAAAGATAATTGTTGTTTGAATAAGAAATATTTGATTGATCTTAAATCAGTTTAGTTCAATGTTCGTGTCTCTTATGCTATGCTAGCACTTTATCGCTATGCTAGCACTGTGATGCTATGCTGGCACTTTAACACTATGCTAGCACTGTGATGCTATGCTAGCACTTTAACGCTATGCTAGCACTGTGATGCTATGCTAGCACTTTAACACTATGCTAGCACTGTGATGCTATGCTAGCACTTTAACGCTATGCTAGCACTGTGATGCTATGCTAGCACTTTGACGCTTTGCTAGCAAGTATATTTCATTTAGTTTACACTTGAAAAAAACAAATTGGATCGTTTGTCCATCAAGAGTGTTTCTTAATAATGAATGAATGAACCTTTGATTTATATTGACATGAAAACATGATGTACATCACAACCTGTTTATCAAATATTTGATCACTCGCGATACGATTGAAATATTTTCAGGAGCTCCTAAGGTACATCTGTACAACACCGTAACAACATCTTAATAAGATTGTAACAACATCTTAATGACATTGTAATAACATGGTAACAACATCTTAGTAAGATTGTAATAACATGGTAATGATATCTTAATAAGATTGTAACAACATGGTAAAAATCATTATAATTTTAAAAAGATTTTTAAAACACCGTAACAACATCTTAACAAGATTGTAACAACATGGTAACAACATTGTAAGAGCATTATAATGAGATTGTAACAAGATTGTTACAACACCGTAACAACATCTTAACAAGATTGTAACAACATTATAATGAGATTGTAACAACATCTTAACAAGATTGTAACAACATGGTAACAACATTGTAACAACATTATAATGAGATTGTAACAAGATTGTAACAACACCATAACAACATTGTAACAACATCTTAACAAGATTGTAACAACATGGTAACAACATTATAACAAGATTGTAACAACACCGTAACAACATTGTAACAACATTATAATGAGATTGTAACAACATCTTAACATTTTTTTTAACAAGATTGTAACAAGATGGTAACAAAATTGTAAAAACATCATAATGAGATTGTAACAACACCGTAACTACATTATAACAACATCATAACACGATTGTAACAACATCATAACAAGATTGTAACAACATCATATCAAGATTGTAACAACACCGTAACTACATTATAACAACATCATAACACGATTGTAACAACATCATAACAAGATTGTAACAACACCGTAACTACATTATAACAACATCATAACAAGATTGTAACAACATCATAACAAGATTGTAACAACACCGTAACTACATTATAACAACATCATAACACGATTGTAACAACATTATAACAAGATTGTAACAACATCATAACAAGATTGTAACAACACCGTAACTACATTATAACAACATCATAACAAGATTGTAACAAAATCATAACAACATTGTAACAACACCGTAACTACATTATAACAACATCATAACAAGATTGTAACAACATCATAACAAGATTGTAACAACATCATAACAAGATTGTAACAACATCAAACAACATTGTAACAACATTATAATGAGATTGTAACAACACTGTAACTACATTATAACAACATCATAACACGATTGTAACAACATCATAACAAGATTGTAACAACATCATAACAAGATTGTAACAACATCATAACAAGATTGTAACAACATCATAACAAGATTGTAACAACATCATAACAAGATTGTAACAACATTGTAACAAGATTGTAACAACATCATAACAAGATTGTAACAACATCATAACAAGATTGTAACAACATCATAATAAGATTGTAACAACACTGTAACTACATTATAACAACATCATAACAAGATTGTAACAACATCATAACAAGATTGTAACAACACCGTAACTACATTATAACAACATCATAACAAGATTGTAACAACATCATAACAAGATTGTAACAACATCATAACAAGATTGTAACAACATCATAACAAGATTGTAACAACATCATAACAAGATTGTAACAACATCATAACAAGATTGTAACAACACCGTAACTACATTATAACAACATCATAACAAGATTGTAACAACATCATAACAAGATTGTAACAACATCATAACAAGATTGTAACAAAATCATAACAACATTGTAACAACACCGTAACTACATTATAACAACATCATAACAAGATTGTAACAACATCATAACAAGATTGTAACAACATCATAACAAGATTGTAACAACACCGTAACAACATTGTAACAACATTATAATGAGATTGTAACAACACTGTAACTACATTATAACAACATCATAACACGATTGTAACAACATCATAACACGATTGTAACAACATCATAACAAGATTGTAACAACATCATAACAAGATTGTAACAACATCATAACAAGATTGTAACAACATCATAACAAGATTGTAACAACATCATAACAAGATTGTAACAACACCGTAACAACATTGTAACAACATCATAACAAGATTGTAACAACACCGTAACAACATTGTAACAACATTATAATGAGATTGTAACAACACTGTAACTACATTATAACAACATCATAACAAGATTGTAACAACATCATAACAAGATTGTAACAACACCATAACTACATTATAACAACATCATAACAAGATTGTAACAACATCATAACAAGATTGTAACAACATCATAACAAGATTGTAACAACACCATAACTACATTATAACAACATCATAACAAGATTGTAACAACATCATAACAAGATTGTAACAACACCGTAACTACATTATAACAACATCATAACACGATTGTAACAACATCATAACAAGATTGTAACAACATTATAACAAGATTGTAACAACATCATAACAAGATTGTAACAACACCGTAACAACATTATAACAACATCATAACAAGATTGTAACAACATCATAACAAGATTGTAACAACATCATAACAAGATTGTAACAACACCATAACAAGATTGTAACAACATCATAACAAGATTGTAACAACACCGTAACAACATTGTAACAACACCGTAACAACATTGTAACAACATTATAATGAGATTCTAACAACATGGTAACAACATATTAACAACATTGTAACAACACCGTAACAACATTGTAACAACATTGTAACAACATATTAACAAGATTGTAACAACATAATAACAAGATTGTAACAACATCATAATGAGATTGTAACAAGATTGTAACAACACCGTAACAACATTGTAACAATATCATAATGAGATTGTAACAACATCATAATGAGATTGTAACAAGATTGTAACAACATCTTAACAATATTGAAACAACATCATAACAAGATTATAACAACATCATAACAAGATTATAACAACATCATAATGAGATTCTAACAACATGGTAACAACATATTAACAAGATTGTAACAACATCATAATGAGATTGTAACAAGATTGTAACAACACCGTAACAACATTGTAACAACATCATAACAACATTGTAACAACGTCTTAACAAGATTGTAACAACATCATAATGAGATTGAAACAAGATTGTAACAACATCATAATGAGATTGTAACAAGATTGTAACAACACCGTAACAACATTGTAACAACATCATAATGAGATTGTAACAAGATTGTAACAACACCGTAACAACATTGTAACAACATCATAATGAGATTGTAACAAGATTGTAACAACACCGTAACAAGATTATAACAACATCATAATGAGATTGAAACAAGATTATAACAACATCATAATGAGATTATAACAAGATTGTAACAACATCATAATGAGATTGTAACAAGATTGTAACATCATGGTAACAACATTATAATGAGATTGTAACAACATTGTAACAACATCATAATGAGATTGTAACAACATGGTAACAACATTATAATGAGATTGTAACATCATGGTAACAACATTATAATGAGATTGTAACAACATTGTAACAACATCATAATGAGATTGTAATAACATTGTAACAACATCATAATGAGATTGTAACATCATGGTAACAACATTATAATGAGATTGTAACAACATTGTAACAACATCATAATGAGATTGTAACAACATGGTAACAACATTATAATGAGATTGTAACAACATTGTAACAACATCATAATGAGATTGTAACAACATGGTAACAACATCATAATGAGATTGTAACAACATTGTAACAACATCATACTGAGATTGTAATAACATTGTAACAACATCATAATGAGATTGTAACATCATGGTAACAACATCATAATGAGATTGTAACAACATGGTAACAACATCATAATGAGATTGTAACAACATTGTAACAACATCATACTGAGATTGTAATAACATTGTAACAACATCATAATGAGATTGTAACAACATTGTAACAACATCATAATGAGATTGTAATAACATTGTAACAACATCATAATGAGATTGTAACAACATTGTAACAACATCATACTGAGATTGTAATAACATTGTAACAACATTGTAACAACATCATAATGAGATTGTAACATCATGGTAACAACATCATAATGAGATTGTAACAACATTGTAACAACATCATAATGAGATTGTAACAACATTGTAACAACATCATAATGAGATTGTAACAACATGGTAACAACATCATAATGAGATTGTAACAACATTGTAACAACATCATAATGAGATTGTAACAACATGGTAACAACATCATAATGAGATTGTAACAACATTGTAACAACATCATAATGAGATTGTAACAAGATTGTAACAACACCGTAACAACATTGTAACAACATCATAATGAGATTGTAACAAGATTGTAACAACACCGTAACAACATTGTAACAACATCATAATGAGATTGTAACAAGATTGTAACAACACCGTAACAAGATTATAACAACATGGTAACAACATCATAATGAGATTGTAATAACATGGTAACAACATTATAATGAGATTGTAACATCATGGTAACAACATCATAATGAGATTGTAACAACATCATAATGAGATTGTAACAACATGGTAACAACATCATAATGAGATTGTCACAACATTGTAACAACATCATAATGAGATTGTAACAACATGGTAACAACATCATAATGAGATTGTAATAACATGGTAACAACATTATAATGAGATTGTAACATCATGGTAACAACATCATAATGAGATTGTAATAACATGGTAACAACATCATAATGAGATTGTAACAACATGGTAACAACATCATAATGAGATTGTAACAACATGGTAACAACATCATAATGAGATTGTAACAACATGGTAACAACATCATAATGAGATTGTAACAACATGGTAACAACATCATAATGAGATTGTAACAACATTGTAACAACATCATAATGAGATTGTAACAACATTGTAACAACATCATAATGAGATTGTAACATCATGGTAACAACATCATAATGAGATTGTAACAACATGGTAACAACATCATAATGAGATTGTAACAACATGGTAACAACATCATAATGAGATTGTAACAACATGGTAACAACATCATAATGAGATTGTAACATCATGGTAACAACATCATAATGAGATTGTAACAACATTGTAACAACATCATACTGAGATTGTAACAACATCATAATGAGATTGTAACAACATTGTAACAACATCATAATGAGATTGTAACAACATTGTAACAACATCATAATGAGATTGTAACAACATTGTAACAACATCATAATGAGATTGTAATAACATTGTAACAACATCATAATGAGATTGTAACAACATGGTAACAACATCATAATGAGATTGTAACAACATTGTAACAACATCATACTGAGATTGTAACAACATTGTAACATCATAATGAGATTGTAACAACATGGTAACAACATCATAATGAGATTGTAACAACATTGTAACAACATCATACTGAGATTGTAACAACATCATAATGAGATTGTAACAACATTGTAACAACATCATAATGAGATTGTAACATCATGGTAACAACATCATAATGAGATTGTAACAACATTGTAACAACATCATACTGAGATTGTAACAACATTGTAACAACATCATAATGAGATTGTAACATCATGGTAACAACATCATAATGAGATTGTAATAACATTGTAACAACATCATAATGAGATTGTAACAACATTGTAACAACATCATAATGAGATTGTAACATCATGGTAACAACATCATAATGAGATTGTAACAACATTGTAACAACATCATAATGAGATTGTAACAATATTGTAACAACATCATAATGAGATTGTAACAACATGGTAACAACATCATAATGAGATTGTAACAACATTGTAACAACATCATAATGAGATTGTAACAACATGGTAACAACATCATAATGAGATTGTAACAACATTGTAACAACATCATAATGAGATTGTAACAACATTGTAACAACATCATAATGAGATTGTAACATCATGGTAACAACATCATAATGAGATTGTAACAACATTGTAACAACATCATAATGAGATTGTAACAACATTGTAACAACATCATAATGAGATTGTAACATCATGGTAACAACATCATAATGAGATTGTAACAACATGGTAACAACATTATAATGAGATTGTAACAACATTGTAACAACATCATAATGAGATTGTAACAACATTGTAACAACATCATAATGAGATTGTAACATCATGGTAACAACATCATAATGAGATTGTAACAACATGGTAACAACATTATAATGAGATTGTAACATCATGGTAACAACATTATAATGAGATTGTAACAACATGGTAACAACATCATAATGAGATTGTAATAACATGGTAACAACATCATAATGAGATTGTAACAACATCATAATGAGATTGTAACAACATGGTAACAACATCATAATGAGATTGTAACAACATTGTAACAACATCATAATGAGATTGTAACAACATGGTAACAACATCATAATGAGATTGTAATAACATGGTAACAACATTATAATGAGATTGTAACATCATGGTAACAACATCATAATGAGATTGTAATAACATGGTAACAACATTATAATGAGATTGTAACATCATGGTAACAACATCATAATGAGATTGTAATAACATGGTAACAACATCATAATGAGATTGTAATAACATGGTAACAACATCATGAGATTGTAACAACATGGTAACAACATCATAATGAGATTGTAACAACATGGTAACAACATCATAATGAGATTGTAATAACATGGTAACAACATCATAATGAGATTGTAACATCATGGTAACAACATCATAATGAGATTGTAATAACATGGTAACAACATCATAATGAGATTGTAACAACATGGTAACAACATCATAATGAGATTGTAACAACATGGTAACAACATCATAATGAGATTGTAACAACATCATAATGAGATTGTAACAACATGGTAACAACATCATAATGAGATTGTAACAACATGGTAACAACATCATAATGAGATTGTAACAACATGGTAACAACATCATAATGAGATTGTAACAACATTGTAACAACATTATAATGAGATTGTAACAACATGGTAACAACATCATAATGAGATTGTAACAACATGGTAACAACATCATAATGAGATTGTAACAACATGGTAACAACATCATAATGAGATTGTAACAACATGGTAACAACATCATAATGAGATTGTAACAACATTGTAACAACATTATAATGAGATTGTAACATCATGGTAACAACATCATAATGAGATTGTAACAACATTGTAACAACATCATAATGAGATTGTAATAACATTGTAACAACATCATAATGAGATTGTAACAACATTGTAACAACATCATAATGAGATTGTAATAACATGGTAACAACATTATAATGAGATTGTAACAACATTGTAACAACATCATAATGAGATTGTAACAACATTGTAACAACATCATAATGAGATTGTAACAACATTGTAACAACATTATAATGAGATTGTAACAACATGGTAACAACATCATAATGAGATTGTAACAACATTGTAACAACATCATAATGAGATTGTAACAACATGGTAACAACATCATAATGAGATTGTAATAACATGGTAACAACATTATAATGAGATTGTAACATCATGGTAACAACATCATAATGAGATTGTAACAACATTGTAACAACATCATAATGAGATTGTAACAACATTGTAACAACATTATAATGAGATTGTAACAACATGGTAACAACATCATAATGAGATTGTAACAACATCATAATGAGATTGTAACAACATTGTAACAACATCATAATGAGATTGTAACAACATGGTAACAACATCATAATGAGATTGTAACAACATTGTAACAACATCATAATGAGATTGTAACAACATTGTAACAACATCATAATGAGATTGTAATAACATGGTAACAACATCATAATGAGATTGTAACAACATTGTAACAACATCATAATGAGATTGTAACAACATGGTAACAACATCATAATGAGATTGTAATAACATGGTAACAACATCATAATGAGATTGTAATAACATGGTAACAACATCATAATGAGATTGTAACAACATTGTAACAACATCATAATGAGATTGTAACATCATGGTAACAACATCATAATGAGATTGTAACAACATTGTAACAACATCATAATGAGATTGTAACATCATGGTAACAACATCATAATGAGATGGTAACATCATGGTAACAACATCATAATGAGATTGTAACATCATGGTAACAACATCATAATGAGATGGTAACATCATGGTAACAACATCATAATGAGATTGTAACTACACCGTAACAACATTGTAATCGTGAGTCACAGACGACATCAGTGAAGCGTCTAAAGAGCAGTCGCTGCTACTGTTGGCTCTGTGAGTTGTTGTTGTTGTTGCTCTGAGTGTGATTGTTGCTTCACACGTCTCTTGGACAATCTGCCTTCATTCACACTCTGTTGCCAAGAAACCAGCAGTGACTCACATCATTGTACAACAGTCTGCTGATGGGAAGCAAATGTTACACACAAACACACACAAACACAAGAGTCATCTTCAATCCTTTGCTTTTATACACATGTTATTTTCATTTATGTTGTTTTCATTTATGTTATTTTCATTTATGTTATTTCATTTATGTTATTTTCATTTATGTTATTTTCATTTATGTTGTTTTCATTTATGTTATTTTCATTTATGTTATTTCATTTATGTTATTTTCATTTATGTTATTTCATTTATGTTATTTTCATTTATGTTATTTTCATTTATGTTATTTTCATTTATGTTATTTCATTTATGTTATTTCATTTATGTTATTTTCATTTATGTTATTTTCATTTATGTTGTTTTCATTTATGTTATTTTCATTTATGTTATTTTCATTTATGTTATTTCATTTATGTTATTTTCATTTATGTTATTTTCATTTATGTTATTTCATTTATGTTATTTTCATTTATGTTATTTTCATTTATGTTATTTCATTTATGTTGTTTTCATTCATGTTATTTTCATTCATGTTATTTTCATTTATGTTATTTTCATTTATGTTATTTTCATTTATGTTATTTCATTTATGTTATTTTCATTTATGTTATTTCATTTATGTTATTTATGTTATTTTCATTTATGTTGTTTTCATTCATGTTATTTTCATTTATGTTATTTTCATTTATGTTATTTCATTTATGTTATTTTCATTTATGTTATTTTCATTTATGTTATTTCATTTATGTTATTTCATTTATGTTATTTTCATTTATGTTATTTTCATTTATGTTGTTTTCATTTATGTTATTTTCATTTATGTTGTTTTCATTTATGTTATTTCATTTATGTTATTTCATTTATGTTATTTTCATTTGTTATTTCATTTATGTTATTTTCATTTATGTTATTTTCATATATGTTGTTTTCATTCATGTTATTTTCATTCATGTTATTTTCATTTATGTTATTTTCATTTATGTTATTTCATTTATGTTATTTTCATTTATGTTATTTTCATTTATGTTATTTCATTTATGTTATTTCATTTATGTTATTTTCATTTATGTTGTTTTCATTTATGTTATTTTCATTTATGTTGTTTTCATTTATGTTATTTCATTTATGTTATTTCATTTATGTTATTTTCATTTATGTTATTTTCATTTATGTTGTTGTGTGTTGATGCAGGTTGTGTAGTTGTGTGCTGAGTCACTTGTGTTGTCAGGTGTGTGTTGTTGATGCAGGTTGTGTAGTTGTGTGCTGAGTCACTGGTGTCGTCAGGTGTGTGTTGTTGATGCAGGTTGTGTAGTTGTGTGCTGAGTCACTGGTGTCGTCAGGTTGTGTTGTTGATGCAGGTTGTGTAGTTGTGTGCTGAGTCACTGGTGTCGTCAGGTTGTGTTGTTGATGCAGGTTGTGTTGTTGATGCAGGTTGTGTAGTTGTGTGCTGAGTCACTGGTGTGTGTTGTTGATGCAGGTTGTGTTGTTGAGTCACTGTGTCGTCAGGTTGTGTTGTTGATGCAGGTTGTGTAGTTGTGTGCTGAGTCACTGGTGTCGTCAGGTTGTGTTGTTGATGCAGGTTGTGTAGTTGTGTGCTGAGTCACTGGTGTCGTCAGGTTGTGTTGTTGATGCAGGTTGTGTTGTTGATGCAGGTTGTGTAGTTGTGTGCTGAGTCACTGGTGTCGTCAGGTTGTGTTGTTGATGCAGGTTGTGTAGTTGTGTGCTGAGTCACTGGTGTCAGTGTGTGTTGTTGATGCAGGTTGTGTTGTTGAGTATGGTGTCAGGTTGTGTTGTTGATGCAGGTTGTGTTGTTGATGCAGGTTGTGTAGTTGTGTGCTGAGTCACTGGTGTCGTCAGGTTGTGTTGTTGATGCAGGTTGTGTAGTTGTGTGCTGAGTCACTGGTGTCGTCAGGTGTGTGTTGTTGATGCAGGTTGTGTAGTTGTGTGCTGAGTCACTGGTGTCGTCAGGTTGTGTTGTTGATGCAGGTTGTGTTGTTGATGCAGGTTGTGTTGTTGATGCAGGTTGTGTTGTTGATGCAGGTTGTGTTGTTGATGCAGGAACAAGTCGAAGGTTAAAGAATATTTAAACTCAGGATTTAATGAGATAAAAACAAATAAACGTCGATTCAACAAAATGATCACAATAGTTATGACTTTATTGACTTTGATGTAAATGAACCATCAGGTCATAATGAATCAATGAATACTTTAAAAGTTAAATAAAAAGTGACGAGGAAATAGAAGACGCTCAGACCTCTGCCAAGCAGCTTGTTTTCATTCAACAACCTGAACTTGGAAGAAATTAAATATTCAGATTCTTTCTACACAAAGTTACACAATAAACAAAGCCACGTCCATCAGCACCAATGCTCCTCCCATGATGCAACACTGTCATCAGTGAACACATGGAGCACCAATGCTCCTCCCATGATGCAACACTGTCATCAGTGAACACATGCAGCACCAATGCTCCTCCCATGATGCAACACTGTCATCAGTGAACACATGCAGCACCAATGCTCCTCCCATGATGCAACACTGTCATCAGTGAACACATGGAGCATCAATGCTCCTCCCATGATGCAACACTGTCATCAGTGAACACATGCAGCACCAATGCTCCTCCCATGATGCAACACTGTCATCAGTGAACACATGAAGCACCAATGCTCCTCCCATGATGCAACACTGTCATCAGTGAACACATGCAGCACCAATGCTCCTCCCATGATGCAACACTGTCATCAGTGAACACATGGAGCACCAATGCTCCTCCCATGATGCAACACTGTCATCAGTGAACACATGCAGCATCAATGCTCCTCCCATGATGCAACACTGTCATCAGTGAACACATGCAGCACCAATGCTCCTCCCATGATGCAACACTGTCATCAGTGAACACATGCAGCATCAATGCTCCTCCCATGATGCAACACTGTCATCAGTGAACACATGCAGCACCAATGCTCCTCCCATGATGCAACACTGTCATCAGTGAACACATGGAGCATCAATGCTCCTCCCATGATGCAACACTGTCATCAGTGAACACATGCAGCACCAATGCTCCTCCCATGATGCAACACTGTCATCAGTGAACACATGCAGCACCAATGCTCCTCCCATGATGCAACACTGTCATCAGTGAACACATGCAGCATCAATGCTCCTCCCATGATGCAACACTGTCATCAGTGAACACATGGAGCATCAATGCTCCTCCCATGATGCAACACTGTCATCAGTGAACACATGCAGCACCAATGCTCCTCCCATGATGCAACACTGTCATCAGTGAACACATGCAGCACCAATGCTCCTCCCATGATGCAACACTGTCATCAGTGAACACATGCAGCACCAATGCTCCTCCCATGATGCAACACTGTCATCAGTGAACACATGCAGCATCAATGCTCCTCCCATGATGCAACACTGTCATCAGTGAACACATGCAGCACCAATGCTCCTCCCATGATGCAACACTGTCATCAGTGAACACATGCAGCATCAATGCTCCTCCCATGATGCAACACTGTCATCAGTGAACACATGCAGCATCAATGCTCCTCCCATGATGCAACACTGTCATCAGTGAACACATGGAGCACCAATGCTCCTCCCATGATGCAACACTGTCATCAGTGAACACATGGAGCACCAATGCTCCTCCCATGATGCAACACTGTCATCAGTGAACACATGGAGCATCAATGCTTCTCCCATGATGCAACACTGTCATCAGTGAACACATGCAGCATCAATGCTCCTCCCATGATGCAACACTGTCATCAGTGAACACATGGAGCATCAATGCTTCTCCCATGATGCAACACTGTCATCAGTGAACACATGGAGCATCAATGCTTCTCCCATGATGCAACACTGTCATCAGTGAACACATGGAGCACCAATGCTCCTCCCATGATGCAACATTGTCATCAGTGAACACATGAAGCACCAATGCTCCTCCCATGATGCAACACTGTCATCAGTGAACACATGCAGCACCAATGCTCCTCCCATGATGCAACACTGTCATCAGTGAACACATGGAGCACCAATGCTCCTCCCATGATGCAACACTGTCATCAGTGAACACATGAAGCACCAATGCTCCTCCCATGATGCAACACTGTCATCAGTGAACACATGCAGCACCAATGCTCCTCCCATGATGCAACACTGTCATCAGTGAACACATGGAGCACCAATGCTCCTCCCATGATGCAACACTGTCATCAGTGAACACATGGAGCATCAATGCTCCTCCCATGATGCAACACTGTCATCAGTGAACACATGGAGCATCAATGCTCCTCCCATGATGCAACACTGTCATCAGTGAACACATGGAGCACCAATGCTCCTCCCATGATGCAACACTGTCATCAGTGAACACATGGAGCATCAATGCTCCTCCCATGATGCAACACTGTCATCAGTGAACACATGCAGCATCAATGCTCCTCCCATGATGCAACACTGTCATCAGTGAACACATGCAGCATCAATGCTCCTCCCATGATGCAACACTGTCATCAGTGAACACATGGAGCACGAATGCTCCTCCCATGATGCAACACTGTCCTCAGTGAACACATGGAGCACGAATGCTCCTCCCATGATGCAACACTGTCATCAGTGAACACATGCAGCACCAATGCTCCTCCCATGATGCAACACTGTCATCAGTGAACACATGCAGCACCAATGCTCCTCCCATGATGCAACACTGTCCTCAGTGAACACATGGAGCACGAATGCTCCTCCCATGATGCAACACTGTCATCAGTGAACAGAGAAGCAGATGAAGCATCAATGCTCCTCCCATGATGCAACACTGTCATCAGTGAACAGAGAAGCAGATGAAGCATCAATGCTCCTCCCATGATGCAACACTGTCCTCAGTGAACAGAGAAGCAGATGAAGCATCAATGCTCCTCCCATGATGCAACACTAATAGACTCAAGGACTCATTCATTCCTCGTGTTATTAAATTGTTTAATTCTGAGTTTGGAGGCAGAAGTGAAAGTATCTTGATGTTCTATGTTAGTCTTTGTTGTTTTTCTTTGATCTTGTTCTTTATCTTTAGACTTAGATGGTTTCATCTTGTTCTTTCTCTTTATTTCTCTTTCTTCTTGTTCTTATTTTTATTTTTATGAATAATTGTCTGTATTGTTGTGTCTAATTGAAAAAAAACAATTTCCCGAAGGAGATCTCCTGAGGATCAATACAGTTCTACCTAAACTAAACTAAACTAACCTTACCTTACCTTACCTTACCTAAACTAAACTAACCTAGTATTATCTTGATCTTTAAAGTATGTACTTTATTGAGTATTGTTTTGATTGTTTAAGCGCTTTGTGACCCTGGTCTGGAAAAGCGCTATATAAATAAATATTACTTACTTACTTACTTACTTACTTAACTAACATAACCTTACCTTAACTAAACTAAACTAAACTTACCTTACCTAACCTAACCTAACCTTACCTTACCTTACCTAAACTAACCTTACCTAAACTAAACTAACCTTAACTAAACTAAACCTTACCTTACCTTACCTAAACTAACCTAACCTAACCTTACCTTACCTAAACTAACCTTACCTAAACTAAACTAACCTTAACTAAACTAAACTAACCTAAACTAAACTAACCTTAACTTACCTAACCTAACCTTACCTTACCTAAACTAACCTTACCTAAACTAAACTAACCTTAACTAAACTAAACTAACCTAAACTAAACTAAACTAACCTTACCTTACCTAACCTTACCTTACCTAAACTAACCTTACCTAAACTAAACTAACCTTAACTAAACTAAACTAAACTAAACCTAACCTAACCTTACCTTACCTTACCTAAACTAACCTAACCTTACCTTACCTTACCTTACCTAAACTAACCTAACCTAAACTATACTAACCTTAACTAAACTAAACTAAACCTAACCTTACCTTACCTTACCTAAACTAACCTAACCTAAACTATACTAACCTTAACTAAACTAAACTAAACCTTACCTTACCTTACCTTACCTTACCTAAACTAACCTAACCTAAACTATACTAACCTAAACTAAACCTTACCTTACCTAAACTAACCTAACCTAACCTATACTAACCTTAACTAAACTAAACTAAACCTAACCTAAACTAACTCACCTGTCAATCAAACACAAACATGATCAGTAGAATAAAAACATTTTTATAATATATGGTGTGCTCAAGTGTTAAAGCTGCTAATACTAGAGTCCCAGTGAGCCAGGAACTGATGCAGCTGAGAGACGCTTGAATCCCTCGACACATGAAGACGTGAAGAGAAGTTTTGTTTCAACGACGACACGAATGGAACCAACGAGTGAATTGATGCTTCATTTCACCATTGTTTGAGTGTGTGTGTGTGTGTGTGAGTGTTTGTGTGTGTTTGAGTGTTTGTGTGTGTTTGTGTGTGTGTGTTTGTGTGTGTTTGAGTGTTTGAGTGTGTGTGTGTGTGTGGGGGTGAGTGTGTGTGTGTGTGTGTGTGTGTGTGTGTGTGTGTGTTGGGTGAGTGTGGGGTGAGTGTGTGTGTGTGTGTGTGTGTGTGTGAGGGGTGTGTGTGTGTGTGTGTGTGGTGTGTGTGTGTTTGTGTTTGTGTTTGTGTGTGAGCGTGTGTGTGTGTGTGCGTGTGTGTGTGTGTGTGTGTTTGTGTGTGTGCATGTGTGTGTGTGTGCGTGAGTCTGTGTGTGCGTGTGTGTGTGATGAGTGAGTGTGTGTGTGTGTGTGTGTGTGTGTGTTTGTGTGTGTGCATGTGTGTGTGCGTGAGTCTGTGTGTGCGTGTGTGTGTGTTTGAGTGAGTGTGTGTGTGTGTGTTTGTGTGTTGTGTGTGTGCATGTGTGTGTGCGTGAGTCTGTGTGTGCGTCTCACAAACATATATTGTGTAGATATTGAATATTGTAAAAACGATATCAGAGGTTTTGAAACTATATTGAATTAATTATTTTTAAAGTCAAATAAATAATAAAAGTACAAATAAAGCTGATTGTTCTGGAACCAAAGTAAGGAATCAAATACGAACGAGGAATAAAAACCGATCATAACGAGACGACTTTGTTGTCGTCACTTTCTGTGAGTGACTTTTGTTCTCAAACGTGTTTGATGTAAAGTCACATAACCAGAGGAAGCTGTCACTTCCTCTTAGGCCCACGCTTGTCAGCGACACCAGTCAGTTACCTTTGACTCGTCTCAAGTTAAGATGAGTCTCAAGTTAAGATGAGTCTCAAGTTAAGATGAGTCCAGTTAAGATGAGTCCAGTTAAGATGAGTCCAGTTAAGATGAGTCCAGTTAAGATGAGTCAGGTTAAGATGAGTTTAAGATGAGTCCAGTTAAGATGAGTCCAGTTAAGATGAGTCCAGTTAAGATGAGTCCAGTTAAGATGAGTCTCAAGTTAAGATGAGTCCAGTTAAGATGAGTCCAGTTAAGATGAGTCGAGTTAAGATGAGTCTCAAGTTAAGATGAGTCTCAAGTTAAGATGAGTCCAGTTAAGATGAGTCGAGTTAAGATGAGTCGAGTTAAGATGAGTCCAGTTAAGATGAGTCAGGTTAAGATGAGTCGAGTTAAGATGAGTCCAGTTAAGATGAGTCGAGTTAAGATGAGTCGAGTTAAGATGAGTCACAAGTTAAGATGAGTCTTAAGTTAAGATGAGTCACAAGTTAAGATGAGTCTCAAGTTAAGATGAGTCGAGATAAGATGAGTCGAGTTAAGATGAGTCGAGTTAAGATGAGTCTCGAGTTAAGATGAGTCTCGTGTTAAGATGAGTCACAAGTTAAGATGAGTCTCAAGTTAAGATGAGTCGAGTTAAGATGAGTCGAGTTAAGATGAGTCAAGTTAAGATGTGTCTCGAGTTAAGATGAGTGTCGAAGTTAAGATGAGTCGAGTTAAGATGCAATTGTTGGAGCGTTAAGTTAAGATTGTTGTGTTTCTTCAGACCACTGAGACTCTGCAGACGATTCATCTTTGAACACGAGTTCTTAATTCAAACAAAGGTTTTACATGATTCAAGAAGCTGCAGCAACATCAGCAGATGAAGAAACAACTGTTTTTTCTCTGGACTCTTCCTGTCGAGTCTCACAAGTCTGAGCGAATCTCACAAGTCTGAGCGAATCTCACAAGTCTGAGCGAATCTCACAAGTCTGAGCGAATCTCACAAGTCTGAGCGAGTCTCACAAGTCTGAGCGAATCTCACAAGTCTGAGCGAGTCTCACAAGTCTGAGCGAATCTCACAAGTCTGAGCGAATCTCACAAGTATGAGCGAATCTCACAAGTCTGATGTCTGAGCGAGTCTCACAAGTCTGAGCGAATCTCACAAGTATGAGCGAATCTCACAAGTCTGAGCGAGTCTCACATGTCTGAGCGAGTCTCACAATCTGAGTTAGTTTCACATGTCTGAGTGAGTCTCATATGTCTGAGCGAGTCTCACAACCTGAGCGGGTCTCACATGTGTGAGCGAGTCTCATATGTCTGAGCGAGTCTCACAATCTGAGTTAGTTTCACATGTCTGAGTGAGTCTCAGATGTCTGAGTGAGTCTCAGATGTCTGAGCGAGTCTCACAACCTGAGCGAGTCTCACAACCTGAGCGAGTCTCACATGTGTGAGCGAGTCTCATATGTCTGAGCGAGTCTCACAATCTGAGCGAGTCTCACAAGTCTGAGCGAGTCTCACAAGTCTGAGCGAGTCTTACATGTCTGTGTGCACAACCTGAGCGAGTCTCACAACCTGAGCGAGTCTCACATGTCTGAGCGAGTCTCACATGTCTGAGCGAGTCTCACATGTCTGAGCGAGTCTCACATGTCTGAGCGAGTCTCACATGTCTGAGCGAGTATTACATGTCTGAGCGAGTCTTCACATGTCTGAGCGAGTCTCAGATGTCTGAGCGAGTTTCACATGTCTGAGCGAGTCTCACAAGTCTGAGCGAGTCTTACATGTCTGAGCGAGTCTCACAAGTCTGAGCGAGTCTTACATGTCTGAGCGAGTCTCACAAGTCTGAGCGAGTCTTACATGTCTGAGCGAGTCTCACAATCTGAGCGAGTCTCACATGTCTGAGCGAGTCTCACAAGTCTGAGCGAGTCTCACATGTCTGAGCGAGTCTCACAAGTCTGAGCGAGTCTCACATGTCTGAGCGAGTCTCACATGTCTGAGCGAGTCTCACATGTCTGAGCAAGTCTCACATCTCTGAGCGAGTCTCACATGTCTGAGCAAGTCTCACAAGTCTGAGCGAGTCTCACAAGTCTGAGCGAGTCTTACATGTCTGAGCGAGTCGCACAATCTGAGCGAGTTTCACATGTCTGAGCGAGTCTCACAACCTGAGCGAGTCTCACAAGTCTGAGCGAGTCTCACAAGTCTGAGCGAGTATTACATGTCTGAGCGAGTCTCACAAGTCTGAGCGAGTCACATGTCTGAGCGAGTCTCACATGTCTGAGCGAGTCTCACAAGTCTGAGCGGATGGGTTTCTACATGTCTGAGCGAGTCTCACATGTCTGAGCGAGTCTCACATGTCTGAGCGAGTCTCACATGTCTGGGCGAGGGGTCGAGTCTCACAAGAGCGAGTCTTACATGTCTGAGCGAGTCTCAGATGTCTGAGCGAGTTTCACATGTCTGAGCGAGTCTCATATGTCTGGGCGAGTCTCACAACCTGAGCGAGTCTAACATGTCTGAGCGAGTCTCACAAGTCTGAGCGAGTCTCACATGTCTGAGCGAGTCTCACATGTCTGAGCGAGTCTCACATGTCTGAGCGAGTCTCCCAAGTCTGAGCGAGTCTCACATGTCTGAGCGAGTCTCACAAGTCTGAGCGAGTCTCACATGTCTGAGGTCGAGTCTCACATGTCTGAGCGAGTCTCACATGTCTGTGCGAGTCTCTTACATATCTGAGCGAGTCTCACATGTCTGAGCGAGTCTCACAAGTCTGAGCGAGTCTCACAATCTGAGCGAGTCTCACAAGTCTGAGCGAGTCTCACAATCGGAGCGAGTATTACATGTCCAAGCGAGTCTCACATGTCCGGGCGAGTCCCACAACCTGAGCGAGTCTCACATGTGTGAGTCTCAAGTCTGAGCATGTCTGAGCGAGTATTACAATCTGAGCTAGTCTTACATGTTTGAGCGAGTCTCACATGTCTGAGCGAGTCTTACATGTCTGAGCGAGTCTTACATGTCTGAGCGAGTCTTACATGTGTGAGCGAGTCTTACATGTCTGAGCGAGTCTTACATGTCTGAGTATTACAATCAGAGCGAGTCTTACATATCTGAGCGAGTCTTACATGTCTGAGCGAGTATTACATGTCTGAGCGAGTCTTACATGTCTGAGCGAGTCTTACATGTCTGAGCGAGTCTTACATGTCTGAGCGAGTCTTACATGTCTGAGCGAGTCTTACATGTCTGAGCAAGTATTACAATCTGAGCGAGTCTCACAATCGGAGCGAGTCTCAGAAATCTGAGCGAGTCTCACAATCTGAGCGAGTCTCACAATCTGAGCGAGTCTTACATGTCTGAGCGAGTCTTACATGTCTGAGCGAGTCTTACATGTCTGAGCGAGTCTTACATGTCTGAGCGAGTCGCGCAATCTGAGCGAGTCTCACAAGTCTTAGCGAGTCTTACATGTCTGAGCGAGTCTCACAAGTCTGAGCGAGTCTTACATGTCTGAGCGAGTCTTACAAGTCTGAGCGAGTCTTACATGTCTGAGCGAGTCTTACATGTCTGAGCGAGTCGCACAATCTGAGCGAGTCGCACAATCTGAGCGAGTCTCACAATCTGAGCGAGTCTCACAAGTCTGAGTCCCAGAGACGTTGAACCATCAATAATTTTCTCAAAGTTGATTCTAAAGAAGGTCATCTTAAGGTCGTCTTAAGGTCATCTTAAGGTTGTCTTAAGGTCGTCTTAAGGTCGTCTTCATGACACTCTTACACTCTGGCTGGGGAACATGTTTGTAGAATTTAAATGTGCGACTAGATCTGGTGAGTTTGGTCATCATGCACAGGTCAAAGGTCAAGTGTTTCCTCTCGTGTAAACGCTAGGATTAAAGATTTGAAATCATTTTTCAAGGACGAGGGAACCAGGGTTGTCTGGATTAGATGTTCACGACGTAATCTGGTCCAAATCCTCGTCTGTTCCTCAGAACATCTGGTGTCGAGCGAACATCAAAGTATTTAAACACAAATGTATGGAATCAAAGTATAAACATATTTGTTAACTTGTACACATTATTAGTACACAAGAAACATGTGTGTTTGATGATCTACTGACTCCTTCAAGAAACATGTGTGTTTGATGATCTACTGACTCCTTCAAGAAACATGTGTGTTTGATGATCTACTGACTCCTTCAAGAAACATGTGTGTTTGATGATCTACTGACTCCTTCAAGAAACATCTGTGTTTGATGATCTACTGACTCCTTTAAGAAACATCTGTGTTTGATGATCTACTGACTCCTTTAAGAAACATCTGTGTTTGATGATCTACTGACTCCTTTAAGAAACATCTGTGTTTGATGATCTACTGACTCCTTCAAGAAACATCTGTGTTTGATGATCTACTGACTCCTTCAAGAAACATCTGTGTTTGATGATCTACTGACTCCTTCAAGAAACATCTGTGTTTGATGATCTACTGACTCCTTCAAGAAACATGTGTGTTTGATGATCTACTGACTCCTTCAAGAAACATCTGTGTTTGATGATCTACTGACTCCTTCAAGAAACATGTGTGTTTGATGATCTACTGACTCCTTCAAGAAAC
>JACEEU010000814.1:0-5000 GCA_016630915.1 Callionymus lyra | reverse complement strand
TTGACTCTGTTGTTGTGTTGTTGACTCTTTTGTTGTGTTGTTGACACTGTTGTTGTGTTGTTGACACTGTTGTTGTGTTGTTGACACTTTTGTTGTGTTGTTGACTCTGTTGTTGTGTTGTTGACACTGTTGTTGTGTTGTTGACACTGTTGTTGTGTTGTTGACTCTGTTGTTGTGTTGTTGACACTGTTGTTGTGTTGTTGACTCTGTTGTTGTGTTGTTGACTCTTTTGTTGTGTTGTTGACTCTTTTGTTGTGTTGTTGACACTGTTGTTGTGTTGTTGACTCTGTTGTTGTGTTGTTGACTCTTTTGTTGTGTTGTTGACTCTGTTGTTGTGTTGTTGACACTGTTGTTGTGTTGTGACACTTTGTTTGTTGTTGAACTGTTGTTGACACTGTTGTTGTGTTGTTGACTCTGTTGTTGTGTTGTTGACTCTGTTGTTGTGTTGTTGACTCTGTTGTTGTGTTGTTGACACTGTTGTTGTGTTGTTGACTCTGTTGTTGACACTGTTGTTGTGTTGTTGACTCTGTTGTTGTGTTGTTGACTCTGTTGTTGTGTTGTTGACACTGTTGTTGTGTTGTTGACACTGTTGTTGTGTTGTTGACTCTGTTGTTGTGTTGTTGACTCTGTTGTTGTGTTGTTGACACTGTTGTTGTGTTGTTGACTCTGTTGTTGTGTTGTTGACTCTTTTGTTGTGTTGTTGACACTGTTGTTGTGTTGTTGACTCTGTTGTTGTGTTGTTGACTCTTTTGTTGTGTTGTTGACTCTGTTGTTGTGTTGTTGACACTGTTGTTGTGTTGTTGACACTGTTGTTGTGTTGTTGACACTGTTGTTGTGTTGTTGACTCTGTTGTTGTGTTGTTGACACTGTTGTTGTGTTGTTGACTCTGTTGTTGTGTTGTTGACTGTTGTTGTGTTGTTGACTCTGTTGTTGTGTTGTTGACACTGTTGTTGTGTTGTTGACACTGTTGTTGTGTTGTTGACACTGTTGTTGTGTTGTTGACACTGTTGTTGTGTTGTTGACTCTGTTGTTGTGTTGTTGACACTGTTGTTGTGTTGTTGACTCTGTTGTTGTGTTGTTGACTCTGTTGTTGTGTTGTTGACACTGTTGTTGTGTTGTTGGTGACTCTGTTGTTGTTGTTGTTGTTGTTGACACTGTTGTTGTGTTGTTGACACTGTTGTTGTGTTGTTGACTCTTTTGTTGTGTTGGGGTGACTTTTGTTGTGTTGTTGACTCTGTTGTTGTGTTGTTGACTCTGGTTGTTGTGTTGTTGACTCTGTTGTTGACACTGTTGTTGTGTGTTGACTCTGTTGTTGTGTTGTTGACTCTGTTGTTGTGTTGTTGACTCTTTGTGTGTGTGTTGTTGACTCTGTTGTTGTGTTGTTGACACTGTTGTTGTGTTGTTGACTCTGTTGTTGTGTTGATGACTCTGTTGTTGTGTTGTTGACACTGTTGTTGTGTTGTTGACTCTGTTGTTGTGTTGTTGACACTGTTGTTGTGTTGTTGACTCTGTTGTTGTGTTGTTGACTCTGTTGTTGTGTTGTTGACACTGTTGTTGTGTTGTTGACTCTGTTGTTGTGTTGTTGACACTGTTGTTGTTGTGTTGTTGACTCTGTTGTTGTGTTGTTGACTCTGTTGTTGTGTTGTTGACTTGTTGTTGTGTTGTTGACACTGTTGTTGTGTTGTTGACTCTGTTGTTGTGTTGTTGACTCTGTTGTTGTGTTGTTGACACTGTTGTTGACACTGTTGTTGTGTTGTTGACACTGTTGTTGTGTTGTTGACTCTTTTGTTGTGTTGTTGACTCTGTTGTTGTGTTGTTGACTCTGTTGTTGTGTTGTTGACTCTTTTGTTGTGTTGTTGACTCTTTTGTTGTGTTGTTGACTCTGTTGTTGTGTTGTTGACTCTTTTGTTGTGTTGTTGACTCTGTTGTTGTGTTGTTGACTCTGTTGTTGTGTTGTTGACTCTTTTGTTGTGTTGTTGACTCTTTTGTTGTGTTGTTGACTCTGTTGTTGTGTTGTTGACTCTTTTGTTGTGTTGTTGACTCTTGTTGTCTGTGTTGTTGACTCTGTTGTTGTGTTGTTGACTCTTTGTGTTTGTTGACTCTGTTGTTGTGTTGTTGACTCTGTTGTTGTTGTGTTGTTGACTCTGTTGTTGTGTTGTTGACTCTTTTGTTGTGTTGTTGACTCTGTTGTTGTGTTGTTGACTCTTTTGTTGTGTTGTTGACTGTTCTGTTGTTGACACTGTTGTTGTGTTGTTGACACTGTTGTTGTGTTGTGTTGTTGACACTGTTGTTGTGTTGTTGACACTGTTGTTGTGTTGTTGACACTGTTGTTGTGTTGTTGACACTGTTGTTGTGTTGTTGACACTGTTGTTGTGTTGTTGACTCTGTTGTTGTGTTGTTGACACTGTTGTTGTGTTGTTGACACTGTTGTTGTGTTGTTGACACTGTTGTTGTGTTGTTGACACTGTTGTTGTGTTGTTGACTCTGTTGTTGTGTTGTTGACACTGTTGTTGTGTTGTTGACACTGTTGTTGTGTTGTTGACTCTTTTGTTGTGTTGTTGACACTGTTGTTGTGTTGTTGACACTGTTGTTGTGTTGTTGACTCTTTTGTTGTGTTGTTGACACTGTAAGTAAGTAAGTAAGTAATATATATTTATATAGCGCTTTTCGAGACCAGGGTCACAAAGCGCTTTAACAATCAAAACAATACTCAAAACAGTACATACTTCAAAGATCAAGATAATACTGAGAACAACACAGGAGTTCGAGAAATTCAAGGAAAAGCCTGAACAAATAGAAACGTCTTAAGATGTTTCTTAAAGGAGTCAGTAGACTCCATCAAGCGCAAAGAGAGAGGAAGATTGTTCCAAAGCTTAGGAGCAACAGCCTGAAAAGATTTCTCTCCTCTGGTCCTGAGCCGTGTGCGAGGAACCATCAGTAGATTCTGATCCACAGACCTCAGAGACCGAGCTGGGGTGTAAGGCTGGATCAGATCAGTGATGTAAGGAGGAGCCTGACCATGAATAGCTCTGAAAGTAAGAACCAGAATTTTAAAGTTGATCCTGAAAGAAACTGGAAGCCAGTGAAGAGTTTTAAGGACCGGAGAAATGTGAGTTCTTCTACTAGAGCGGGTCAGAATTCTCGCTGCAGAGTTCTGAATCAACTGCAGGCGAGACAGCTCCTTCTTGTTAAGACATGAAAACAAACTGTTACAATAGTCCAGACGAGAAGAAACAAACGCATGGATTACAAGCTCCAGATCATGTTGTGACAGCATTTTCCTAAGTTTAGAGATTTTTCTCAGTTGAAGGAAACAGTTTCTGGTCAGTTTTCTACAGTGTTGAACAAGAGACATGTCTTTATCAAATACAACACCCAGGTTTCTCAGGCTCAGTTTGACAGACTGACCTAAGTCACCCAAGTACTGACTCAACCCTGGAATCTTATCATCAGGAGCAATCACCAGAGTTTCAGTTTTGTCCACATTAAGCTGTAAAGTGTTTTCACTCAGCCATTGTTTGATTTCTAGCAAACAATTGACTAAGCTGTTCAGCCTTTGGGGCTCAGTTGGGTCAAAAGAGCAGTAGAGCTGGATGTCATCAGCAAAAATGTGATAAGAAACATCTGGAAATCTCTGAATGATTTTACCAAGGGGAATCAAGTACAGCAAAAACAATAAAGGACCCAGAACAGAACCTTGAGGGACTCCACACAACAGATCTGCCGATTCAGACCTCATTTGATTGGCAGATACACTAAAACTGCGCCCAGAAAGGTAAGATGAGAACCATTCTAACACAGACCCAGACAGTCCCACTTCATCCCTTAGTCTTCTCAGCAGGATCTGGTGATCAACTGTGTCAAAGGCTGACGACAGATCCAAGAGAACCAGAACAGTGAATTTACCAGAGTCAGCCGACATCATGATGTCACTGGACACTTTCAGTAAAGCTGTCTCCGTAGAGTGATGTTTACGGAAGCCAGACTGAAACTTCTCATGGATGTCGCTCTGATCCAAGAACAAAGACAGCTGCTCGGACACCACCTTCTCCAAGATCTTGGACAAGAAAGGGAGCTTAGAAATAGGCCTGAAATTACTGAGGTCAGTTGGGTCTAAGCCTGGTTTTTTGAGCAGAGGCTCCACAATGGCATGTTTAAATGCATTGGGAAAAACCCCTGTGGAAAGGGAGAGGTTCACCATATTGGTAACCCAGGGGCCAATTACATCAAATACTTTGATAAAAAGCCTACAAGGAAGGACGTCATCTGAGCAAGAGGAGGGTTTCATCATGTTCACTAGTGATGAAATATCACCCAAAGATACAGCAGTGAAGGAGGACCAAGAGGAGGAGATGGGCTCAGAGACAGTAGGGGTTCCCAACAAAGGGGGAGAGATTTTCTCTTTGATCAATTTAATTTTGTCAATGAAAAATCTCAACAATGCATTGCTGTCAGCTTCACAGAAGACCGGCGTGATTTGAGGAGCAGGAGACACGAGAGAATTAATCGTGTCAAACAAAACTTTGGGGTTTTTCCTATTTGCTGCTACCAGTTTTCTGATGTAATCAGATCTAGCAGTTTCTACCATCTCACTGTTGTTGTGTTGTTGACTCTTTTGTTGTGTTGTTGACTCTGTTGTTGTGTTGTTGACTCTGTTGTTAACACTGTTGTTGTGTTGTTGACTCTGTTGTTGTGTTGTTGACTCTTTTGTTGTGTTGTTGACACTGTTGTTGTGTTGTTGACACTGTTGTTGACACTGTTGTTGACACTGTTGTTGTGTTGTTGACTCTTTTGTTGTGTTGTTGACACTGTTGTTGTGTTGTTGACTCTTTTGTTGTGTTGTTGACTCTGTTGTTGTGTTGTTGACTCTGTTGTTAACACTGTTGTTGTGTTGTGACCGTGTTGTTGTGTTGACTCTTTGTTGTGTTGTTGACACTGTTGTTGTGTTGTTGACACTGTTGTTGTGTTGTTGACTCTGTTGTTGACACTGTTGTTGTGTT
>JACEEU010000082.1:0-10843 GCA_016630915.1 Callionymus lyra | reverse complement strand
TTTTCTTCTTGTGTGCTTTTTATTTTATTTTTTTTCCGTTTTTTATTTCTATTTTATTTTATTTTTATTCTATTTTATTTTGTTAATAGTGTCAATTTCTAATTTTGTAAATAATTTGTATATTTTTAAGATCGTTTTTTATTTTATCTTGTATTATCTCTTGTACTATTTCTTTCTCCTTGCACTTTATTTTCTTCCAACTGCGCTGTTGTGAAAGTGTGTTTCCCCTCTGGGGATGAATAAAGCCTTTCTATTCTATTCTATTCATATATATATACACACAGGCCCATTATTATATTTTATATATACACATATAAAGTATATATATATATATATATATAAGATAATAATGGGTGTATATATATATATATATAGTTTCCATTGGACATGCCTTGTACTTATATCCATCTTTTTTTTTTTCATTTTGAAAAGGTGAAGTGTCTGTTGTGTTCCCAGGAAATTGGATACAACAACAACACTTCATCAATGCTGAGGCATTATAGGGCCCTGCATGAGAGCTTGGAGACGACCATTTAAATAAAAATGAATAATTATTTTAAAAAAACAAGGTTGTCAAGCACATTTTTTAATATCAGAATCATTTGCGCACAAAGATGCAATGCTCCCAATTGTCCACATGATGGCATGGTCGTGCAAATGAAGCCTCACGAGGCTTTGCTCCAAAGATGAACTACTCGGCTAGGAGGCTTCAGTGCTTCATGAGGCTTCATCTCGCCATCACTAGCGAGTATTATGTTTATAGTAAAGATTTCTTTATACAATGAGATCAGGGGAGAGCGCGAACACAGTCCCCCACTACCAGAAACAAAACAATCAAACGCTGATCCTGAACAAAGATTCATTACATGTGCGAGAAATGTACAAACTAAAGACGTTTAAACACATTTACCAGGAAGAATGAGAACTTTACCCAAAATGCATTGCAGTGTTGTTTAAATAAGATGCAATTAAACGTGTCCATTTTTTAGTTTTAAAACTAAAAACACTTAATGTGTGATACTTAAAACAAAGGTACTCGGTGTTTAACCAAAGCGAAACTATAGAAGAAGAAAGAATCCTCCCTCTGAAAAATAACGTCTCGTCAGCCTCTCAGCCGCGTGTTCACAAAACACGAACTACAATTGAAACTACAACATTTAAAGATTAACGTAAATAACGTTGTTTTCTTTAGTTGTAAGAACATGGATTTAATTTGAAGTTTATTTTTAAGTGAACATATCATAACTTTGTATATCTGTAGGGTTAGAACTTGAATGTTTTTTTTCTCCATGAAGTTTAAAATTCAGTTAAAGTAAAATGTAAATAATTAATTGCAAAATAATTAATAAAGGGAGGAGTCTACATCAATCAAGTTTTTAGAGATAAAAAAAAATTATATAAATAGTTGCATGTTTGCCGGTGCTGGATTTTCTCCTCTTCTACACTTCTCTCTCTTATGTTAGCTAGAAATGATAAAACATGATATCATGTAAATGTGGTTCACAATAAATGTTGTAAACATTAAAACTTTGTTGTTTAAACATCATCTTGTTGTTGTTATTAATGTGGCCCTCTGATGAAACCTCGACCCTTGCATACAAATGTATTTAGATCTGCCACTGGTGGTGCTATAAAAGTATCTTCATACATTTTTGTTCACTTAAAAAAGTTCGAATGCCACACCTACGACGTCATGTATATATATTTAATAATGATGAAAATAGAATAATATAGATGGATAGATAAAACTGTATTGATCCCTCTGGAGGTCTCTGGTATTACTTTAACCATTTTTATTATTTAACGTTCTAGCCAATAAGCGGTCGTATTCGTCACAATTCAAATTGCAATTCCACCAAAACAGATGTAAAAAATATATATATATTCACTTAACACATTTTTTTAATCTGTGAAAAATGTGCCGTTTTAAAAAACGAGTTTAAAGGCATGTTCACATTTTCATTTTAAGTTTTCGATTAGCTCCCTCTGCTGGAGAAACTTGGATATGTTAGAAAACGAAGACGCCTTTTGAATATTTCATATAACTCTCGACTTTACTTAACATCAAACACGTCTAAGTTTATTATTTTCATACGTTTAACGAAGTATCAGTGAGAACACCATTTTCCTTGTGTGGTGTAAAATAAACTTTTACTAATTTTTACGTAGTAAATAAACGTTACACTCGTAGGAATTAACTGTCGACTTCTAAATGGTCGAAAACTCCTAGTGCGTCGAATGTTTTCACGAAGCCAGGTGTGTTCATTCAACCCTCACAAACTCACGGTTACAAGCGTGACATAAAGTACTGAATAAAGGATTTGAAATGAAACTTACTTGCACGCGAATGACACTTCCAGAAACGAGGACTATCCAAAAGTAAAAACTGAAGTCAGTGGAGCTCGAGGTCCTTGAATTAACTTGTTTATACCATATTTAAAATGAAAGGGAGCAGAAAAGGGAATACATATTCTACAAATATTCACCTCCTTTAATAATAACATTGTTATCTTTTTTTACACACTAATACAAATTGACAATGGTGAACCCATGGGGTTATTATCATCTTACATGTCGAATGTAAATTACAAACACACAAGCATAAATACTCGCATTAAATGATTATAATACACTTAACTATCAAATACACACAAACATGCAGCATGTGGTGACGCACAAAGACAAGCAACTCCAGAAAAGAACACACACTCACAGATAAAATACAGAGGAGTTTATTGGTATTGGTATAGTCAAAATAATTTCAAAACTTTCATTCTGAAGGTGAAGTATATATTTATCTTGTTGTTGTTGATGCAAACATGGCGACAACAGTATCACACATTCACATGCATCACTTGATTATTACACACACTATGACTGTATTTCCTATGTTGAGCATGATAAATGTTTACACATTAGTCTTTTTTTTAAACCTTTCTAACACAAATCCAAAAGTCTTGCACAACCCCAGCCTGTTTTGCAAACATTTGAATCATATCTTGTTTGATTGACAAACAATTCATTACTTTTACAAAATGTTTGACTTCATTTACAAAGAAAGCTCTACCAAGAGTCCATGGTCCGAGTTGTATAAAGTAAATCCATCTATTCAAGAAAGACAAATATTGAAAAAAAGAAAAGTCAGGCATTCCTGGATTTTCATAATTTAACAAAAAGTACACCATTCAAACCTTTGAATACACATAGGTTTGTGTTGTAAAGTGAAATTAGTTATTATCGTTTAAGAAACTACTCTTTGTGTCAACATTTCATAGAATCACTTCAGTGATAAACACGCATTGTTGTCAATAAATGATTTTAAAAAAAAACGATTTGGTGGAAACAACATAATCGTTGGAACGAGCTTGTGTTCTTTACAATAAGCTAAAGTGACATCAATAGGGTAATTTTCACAACTAAAAATAAAATCACAAGGGCTTTGATGTTTTTCCGACAATTAAAAGTTGTTATTTCTTTATTCATGTACATTTTTCTTGAAGTGAAGTAAATGGTTATGAGCTCCTCAATTTCCTTCTGCTTCCTCTGGTCTTCCTTCTCAGGTTCCAGGTCAGGTTATCACCTTCCTTGGGTTTTGTGCAGCTGGTCGACCATTTTGTTGTTGTTCTTCCCCACCACGGAAATCTTCACCTGCTCAGAGCCAGCAGAGCCGTCACTCACCTCCACGAAATCGACGACAGCACGACTAGTAAACCTCACATAGCATTTTACAACTCATACTTTATTCCTGCTAAAGCTAATGGTTATTTTGTAAAAACTCTCGGTATTATTACGGCATTGCTACTCGCCAACCCTTAATTTAGGAAGTGAAATTTATCAGTGAAAAAAAGAAGAAAAAACATGCAAGTTCTCTGAGTATTTTTAATTTTAAGTACAATCTTGTGGAAGGTTGAGAAGGTGTTCATCGTGAGTATGACAGTTAAAGGACAAATACTTTTACCAGTTTCTTGTGGGCAGAGTTTCTCCTTCAGCACTAGAGACACTAAGATAACGTCTTCATCTAGAGTTGACTGTCTTACACAGAAAGAACGAGAGAATCCTCTCATCCTCCCTTATCTGACACTAGTGAAGTATCAATTGATTCACATAAAAGGTCCTGTGCGGAACTGGGCACTGGAGGATACAGAGGAGAGGAACTTAAATTGGTTCAAATACAGGTTGTACACTTTACAGTCCAGTAGTCTTATATGTCAGAATCAGAAACTTTCATTGCCATTGTTGTAAACACAACATGGTGTTTTTGTGGTGGCAGTACAGAGTAAAAGAATGACACAACACACAGAACCGAGGCAGCCATTCTGTCTGTTTCATGTTTTTTTAAATCTTATTTTGATGTCTACACCAAGTTCTTTAAAAGCTCAAGAACTGGAATGTGTATTTTAACATCCATTTTAGGTCAATTTAATTTGCACATGCTTTGTGGAAGATGTGTTTTGATGGAAACATGCATTGAACAAATACAATTACTGTGAACAAATATTTCTCGCCTTTCTGATTTTTCCCCCTCTTTCGTTCCACATACATCATGATATATTATAAAATATCTCAGAATCACTGTATAATTATACCATCGTCACAATGTACACATTTTTTTAGTAGGCGAGTAAACTAGATTTGTATGTTGCGATCATTCTTTTCTCGCTAAATACCGCAAAATGTCTTTTTTTTTTGGTGTTTGTCGAGTTGTTATTGTGGACAGATAAAAAAGGTCACAAAATAAAATGTATTTTGATAATTGATATTGTAATTTTATTGTCAATAGGTTGGAAATACGAGATATAAAAACAGATATAATGAAAATTTTAAAACGTAGTTAGGCATTAAGTGCGTCGATTAAATATTCTTGAACTGTGTTCTATAATTTAAAAGGCTAAGAATTTAAAAAAAAAATTGAATCTAGAAGATTTATTTTTTGAATTATTGAAATTAAAATATCAAACCGAATGATTAAAATTAATTAATTAAAAGATATCTTGAAAATAACACCGCTCCAGATGAATCGCACTTGTCCGGCCCATGTTCGCTCTATAGCTCTGTGAAGCACAAAACACAAAGACGAGGAAAACGCGCCTCAAAATCCCTGAGTTATCTATCATAATCTCAGGTTCTACGAATTGGTGCAAAAAACAGCTTCGCTATTGGTTTACCCCGAGGCACCGCCTCGTCTCTGAGAAAGCTTAATGAACTTGTCCACTTCCTATAAAAAGGCGGGAAACACCCGCCGCACTTCGTCCAACTAAAAACTCAGCGAGAAGGGCAGTCGCTGGGCGACGAGGTTAGAGGGCTTCGCTCCAATTCGTAGAACCTGAGATTATGATAGATAACTCATGTGTTCTACTTCATATTGGTGCTCCCCCTTCTAACAGCTTCGCTATTCGTCCTAATCTACTGGAGCCGTGGGCCTCAAGGGGGGCACAGCAGCACACCGTATGAGCTACTGATCCCGCCGTCACGTCGAGGAGATAGGCCTTAGCAAAGGTTGACGTGGACGCCCAAGAAGCAGCTGAGCAGATGTCCTCTGCTGCCACACCCCGCAAAAGAGCCACTGAGGCTGCCACACCACGGCTGGAATGTGCCCTCAGTCCGCTAGGAGCAGATCCACCCGTTGCTTGGTAGGCCCGGATAATTGGGGTTGTCCTCCGCCCGCCCCCATGACCGTCCCAGAGCGGGCCGTAGACGAAAGGGCATCACACAAGCCGCTTCTCTATCTCTTGAATCAACAGAGCATGTACTCAAGCTGAATTCGCTAGAACCCCCACTCTCATACATAAAATCCGGCTCTGTGGGAGAAACGCGCAAGTGCACGTGAGAAACCTCAGATGCGTCTTGCATGTATCCTTTTCCCCCGAGGAAGTCTCCCCAGCTCCCCGAACACTCCTTAGTGTCACCGGAGCTGACAAAACCCGAGATGTGAAGGAATGTGCTGGAGAATTTACCCGGAGCTGATGTGAGTTCAGAACAGGTCGCGCGCGCGTCGGCACCGCATCACTCACCGCATCCAGTACATTCTCAAGCTCCGCTGGCGGTCCTGACCTGCCCATCACTCGTGAGATCCGACCGCCACGCACCTCTCCAGATGATCGACCAGAAGGGGCGATAGCTCCTCTCGCCTGGTCTCAGAACGGCGAGAAAACTTGCGCGCAAAAGCACCATGTTGCGTCAGTTCCATGGAGTTTTCTTTTTTCGGACGCCATAGCGAAGCTGTTAGAGGGCGGAGCACCAATATGAAGTAGAACCCACTATTTTTGATCATTTGATTCTGTAAAACTGCTTAAATGTGGATGTTGCCAAACGACAACACTGTATCATTGTTATTACCAATGAATTTCTTGTATGCACTGGTACTAGTCAACAGTAATAACACAGTTTAAATCATTTCCAAACTGAATATGATTATGTTTCCATTATTTTCTTCTTCTTTTTTTTCCATTTAAAGAATCTTGGAAATATGGGGCTCATATTTATGCACTGTGACCTACAGTAGGAAGCATCGATAACGTCATAATCAAATTCACATTTGCAGTCGGAACAATCTAGCATTTAATGAGGGACTAACTAAATGAATGACTGAATGACTAAAAGAAGAAAAACAAATTCATATGATATAAATCTTACCGATTGAGGGCCATAGATGGTTACAGTCTTCACTACAGACGACTTGTTACAAAAGATAGTATGAAATAGTGTAGAAAAATAATCTTTTATAAAGAAATAACTTCAAAACATGGTCATATTTTTGTCTCTGCTCATCACCACTGTTTCAAAGTATAATAGTTAACGCTTTTATCATTTATTAACACTTACAAGACAAAAATGTTATCTTTTTATCTCTGCTCATCACCAGTGTTTGAATGGTTGATATTTCTTTATTTTTTACATTTATTTTTGTATTTATAAGATAAATGTTTAAAATCAGTTTTGTTAATATACTTGAAGGCTGCTCAACACTGTTTAAATGTACAATAGTTGTTAGTTTTGTTTATTTTTGCATCGATAAGGGTAAAAAAATACCCACAGCCCTCAATGGATGTAAAATGATTGATTGTTGGTTTTCTTTATTCAATAAAGTTGTGTACCAAGAGTCAGAAATATTTGAGATGATTATGAAAACGTGTGGTATTTTTAACACATGAAGGCTGCTCATCAGCACCGTCAGAATAAAAAGAATATTTTAATATTTAATTTTTATTTACACATTTATAAGACAAAACGTTTGTTTTTCATATCCGCTCATCAGCACTGTTTGAATTTGTAAAAGTTTATTATTTATTTAGACATATTTTAGACAAATTGCCCCTTTTTCATCTTTTTTAACTTGTATTATAACATCTTATCTTAGTATGGCGCGAAACCAGGGAAGAACATTGTTGTCCGCTTGACAGAACAATACAGGAAGTAGCACAGTAAAATAAAGTGCTCAGAGGTCACTGACTCTTCACAATAAAAGCGCTCAACACAAAATACTGGCTGATCAACTAAGACCTTTTTAGATCGTTGATGTCACGGGAGCCTATTCAGTGCATTCCCAGCATGCATCAGTGAAGATGCCCAAAAGCATGGAAGAGATTATAGATGGTGGATTTTTTTATACAACGAGATCAGGTGAGAGCGCGAACGCAGTCCCCCACTACCAGAAATTATGCAGTCGAGATTCCCACATTTGGGGAATTCGCAGAGGTCAGCACAACCTAAAGTGCAATGGCTGAGCCTCGCCCTGGGTGAACCACCTTCTTGATCATGGTATCTCCCCTGCCAGGTAAGTATGAGTTGTACATGCCTGCAGTACTCTCCTGACTCATGAGCACAAGACACACACACACTTGTGGAGAATACTACAATATAATTCATGCAATCAAACGCTGATCCTGAACAAAGATTCATTACATGTGCGAGAAAATGTACAAACTTAAGACGTTTAAACACATTTACCAGGAAGAATGAGAACTTTACTCAGAATGCATTGCAGTGTTGTTTAAATAAGATGCAATTAAAACTGTCCTTTTTAGTTTTAAAACTATAAACTTAATGTGTGATACTTAAAACAAAGGTACTCGATGTTTAACCAAAGCGAAACTATAGAAGAAGAAAGAATCCTCCTCCCTCTGCAAAATAACGTCTCATCAGACGCTCAGCCGCTTGTTCACAAAACACGGCCACTGATCTCTGCTGGGGGAAAATGGAACTACAACTTTAAACCAATCACCTGATAAAGACTTGAGAGCAATGTTCACTCTAATTATTTTCGCATCCGAGCAAACATCTCCCTGATAGGCCTCTTGTGCTACTGTGAGCAACATCAGACGTACTGTCATCAGGCCAGTATCACATCCATTTAACATTAACTTGGGATAATTATTGATTTATATCATAAACCAGTCATCGTTGACAATTAATAATATGTGTCCTAGCTACAATATTATGATTTGATTATCAATTTCTCTAAATTCTACATTCATATTTTGTGGGATAGTCCACATCTTCAAGAAGAGATCGATGTCAATGATTGTTACCCATGGAAAATATTGATTTATCACAATTTTTAATTAAATTTTTCAATCGTTAAGCGATAACTCTCTAGATTAAAGAGCAACTCATGAGTGCATGAATGGCGAAACCTCAACGTTATATTGATTGATCGCAGTCGTTTTCAGCAACATTGTATTAAAATGTTGTTAAGGGCTTTGTGTCCCTGGTCTGTGAAAGACGCTTTACAAATAAAACTTAATTACTTAAGTTACGATGACTCGATCACGCTGTTGTGTTATGAATAGTTTGAGACGTCAAGGCCCGCCTTATGCTGCTTTGATTGGTTAATATTGCGCAAGGCCTTCTGTGATTGACACTTGAATCATCATCAGCAATCAATTTTTGTGCGCAGAGACACAGATGAACACATAAATAAGTTGTTTACAGTGGCCAACAACGCTCACAAGAAATGCAAGCACCAAAGCCATCGAAAAGCACTCCAGCATTAATCCAAAATAGAAGTGATGAACATCCAAGTTCGGGGACTTTATTGTTGAAACACTAAGACACTGAAGCAACAAGTAACGTTTCATTAGATGAAGTTTACTTACTTTTCAATCTCTTTCCTTTTAAATCTTTCGGGTGACATCAGTATTCCCCCTATACCATTTTATCTTTTATTTTTCTGCTTCTCAGTGTGTGTTAGGTATAACTTGTAGATAAAGATTATCAATGTCAATGCAAGTTGTATTAATTGGAGACAATGACTTAATACTTTATGTATTACCTGAACATGTGGTCCATTTTTGGAGTGAATCTACAGACTGATGTCCTACTGTAGCAAAACATTTGGGAAATAGTTTATATATGGAAATATGTGTTCATGATAAAGTTACGTTTTGTTAAAACGTTATTTTATTGTGAAAGAAGTTCATCAATATACGCATTTGTGACTTAATTTGAACTTCTTGTAGCTAAGCTAAGTGTTGCCTTTTGCAACATCATTCAAATACGTCACTGCACAATCATAAAAAGTGATCTTGATCCGACTTATTTCTCTACATTAGGCTTTTACTTTACAATGTTTATATAATATTCCTGTTTAACTTATATAGGGCAGTATGTATTTAATTTAATTAAATCCGTATAAAAGTGGCCTTTGGTACTTTAGGTGAAATTTGGACAAACTTTTTCAAATGCGACCAATTAATATCATGAAAAGTATCTTGTATTTACTACTGCATTCAATCTTCTGATGAAGCCTCCAGAGCTTTGAAAATCGGTCATGACAACCCTGCTTGAATCCATCAGTAAAAGAACACACGTCTGTCAGAAATGTATCTTATGCAGTCTTGAAACAGGCATTGAAGTCTTCCACTGTACAAAGATGCACAGTCATAAGTAAAGTAGACTGTTCTTCCTGAGGAGGCTCCGATCATTTAACATCTGCAGGAAACTTCTCTGCATGTTCTGTCTGTGGTGGCCAGTGTCTAATGCTGTGGTGTGTTGGGAATGTGTCCAGGAGTGTCAGCAGGTGATCAGGAGGCTCTGTGGTTGAAGCTGGACTCACTGGTGACAGTCACTGAGAGGAGATCTCTGGACAAACTACTGTCCATCATGGATGATGACAGTCATCCTCTGAACACTGTCATCAGTGAAGCAGATGGAGCACGAATGCTCCTCCCATGATCCACCAGGCTGTCAGGAGACTCAACTCACTCCCTGTCGTACCATCACTCTCACCTCTGCTTCATCTCTATATACTATTTAACAGTTGAATATTTAAGTTTGTTGATTATTTATTATTTTATTTTGTTGGTTATTTATTTTTTTTTATTTTCTTAAATGTCTGTTTAAGTCTTCAATTGTTTTAAGTGTTTAATGTCTGTCTTTTAAAGTCCTTTCAACCATATTCATGTTTTGCATCATGGGTCAGAGAGGACCACAATTTCATTTATGCTGTATGTCTTAATACATGTATATTTGACAATAAAATAACTTTACTTGACTTGAAAAGATGATTCTATTCTATCTTAATCTGTGTCCTTTTCTTTATTATTTTTCTTTGATCCATGTTGTTTATCTTTATATTGTGTCACCTTGCAATTTTTTTTTATTGCACTTTGTTCTTGTTTCATGAATCTATCGTCTGTGTTGCTGTGTGCTGGAAAAACAATTTCCCAAAAAAGAGGGATCAATAAGGTATATCTATCTAACTATCTAATCCGTTGATACTCCTCTACTGCTTCCTTACAATAAATCTGCAATGTTTGTTTGTGAACGTCTACACACAAGAGTTTGTCACATTAGGCTGCTACTGATTTGCGAGACACATTCGTGAAGAGGATTCATGTCCGGC
>JACEEU010000813.1:25000-76288 GCA_016630915.1 Callionymus lyra | reverse complement strand
TCTCAACCTCTCATGTCTCATCTTCTCAACCTCTCAATTCTCATCTTCTCAACCTCTCATGTCTCATCTTCTCAACCTCTCATTTCTCATCTTCTCAACCTCTCATATCTCATCTTCTCAACCTCTCATCTCTCATCTTCTCAACCTCTCATATCTCATCTTCTCAACCTCTCATATCTCATCTTTTCAACCTCTCATATCTCATATCTTCTCAACCTCTCATGTCTCATCTTCTTAACCTCTCATATCTCATCTTCTTAACCTCTCATGTCTCATCTTCTCAACCTCTCATGTCTCATCTTCTCAACCTCTCATGTCTCATCTTCTCTTTAGTCTGCACAGTTACTGTGAGCAGATTCAGTGAGAAATAACAAGAATTGAGTCGACTTATGCTATAACTCGTACACGGTAGATGCAAATATTAGCATCTTTTTACAGCGTTGTTTCGTACGTGGGACAGCAGATTTATGCCAGGAGACCAGCAGACTAAATGAAGCCCATTAATCCTTGAGCAAGGCAGCGACTCAGAGGAGGCTGGAAGACATTCTGTGTGATTTATCTGTTAATCTCATCACTAAATCCATGAGCTCACAGCAAGTGCTTAAACAACGGCTCGTTGAACGTGAATCTGCTGGAAGAGATTGTTCTTAACCAATAACAACAATTATATACACGTCTGATAAATCACTTTTTTGATCAAACAATACGTCGAGTTTGCAACTCGAAAGCTCTAAGAATGAAGTTATTGTGATAGTTTTGAATGAATTTTAGAAAAATACTACAGATATATGTTGATGCTTGTAAAAGTCTTTTTCTAAATGACTTGTTACGACGATGTTATTTATTAAGATTCCTAATGTTGAGTAAAGTCAAAAACTTGAAGTCGAGTAAAATGCAAGGTGTTCAGTTTGTTCTATATTTTGAGTTCATGGATTCATTGAAATTATTTAGAAGGTGTTGCTGGAGCTTTAACCTGTTAAATCATCTGTGAACACAGTCATGAGGTTAACAATGTCCAACAAAGTGTTCATTCGATTTAGTTTAATTTAATTTAATATAAAACAAAGTTATCTCAAGACACTTTACAGTTTAACTAAGACTATATTGGAGAAAAGAAAAACAGCAACTCAAAAACGAATGACTCACAGTGTGACAGTAGAAAAACTTCCTTTGGAAGAAACCTGGAGCAGAACTAGACTCATTGTTGACTCCTGCTGCGACCGGCTGGAAGGAAGGATGGCGGGGTGGACGGATGGATGTGGGTTTTTATTTTATTTGAATGTTAAATGTTTGGTTGCGTTTAGTGCAAGAAAAACGAGCAGCTCTCTCCTTCACTTGACCTTTTATTTAACAAAAGCTGTTACTGTAAGACGTGACTTTGCAGATAAAAAAACATCAGTTCTTCACAATCACTCTGATCCTCACCTGTGTCAGTCTCACAGGAACAGTAACACACACAACAACCAACGTTGTAGTATTTTTACTTGAGTTTGTTAGCAAGTTATCAAGTTATTCAACAATGAGTAAATCACAGTGTGGCGGTGCCGAGGAAAAACTTTCTTGAAGACGAGTGACTGAGGATACAGTGAGAGAAAAGAAAAGAGAAGAGTGAGGGAGGATACAGTGAGAGAAAAGAAGAGAAGAGTGAGGGAGGATACAGTGAGAGAAAAGAAGAGAGAAGAGTGAGGGAGGACACAGTGAGAGAAAAGAGGAGAGAAGAGTGAGGGAGGATACAGTGAGAGAAAAGAAGGAGAGAAGAGTGAGGGAGGATACAGTGAGAGAAAAGAGGAGAGAAGAGTGAGGGAGGACACAGTGAGAGAAAAGAGGAGAGAAGAGTGAGGGAGGATACAGTGAGAGAAAAGAAGGAGAGAAGTGTGAGGGAGGATACAGTGAGAGAAAAGAAGGAGAGAAGAGTGAGGGGGGATACAGTGAGAGAAAAGAGGAGAGAAGAGTGAGGGAGGATACAGTGAGAGAAAAGAGGAGAGAAGAGTGAGGGAGGATACAGTGAGAGAAAAGAGGAGATAAGAGTGAGGGAGGATACAGTGAGAGAAAAGAGGAGAGTATAGAGTAGAAGAGTCCATGGAGGTGCTCGAGAGAACAAGTAGAGTTCAGAAGATCAAGAGATAGAACTATAGTTAGTGAGAACCTCTGGATCAAGAGATAGAACTATAGTTAGTGAGAACCTCTGGATCAAGAGATAGAACTATAGTTAGTGAGAACCTCTGGATCAAGAGAGAGAACTATAGTAAGTGAGAACCTCTGGATCAAGAGAGAGAACTATAGTAAGTGAGAACCTCTGGATCAAGAGAGAGAACTATAGTTAGTGAGAACCTCTGGTTCAAGAGATAAAACTATAGTTAGAGAGAACCTCTGGTTCAAGAGATAGAACTATAGTTAGAGAGAACCTCTGGTTCAAGAGATAGAACCATAGTTAGAGAGAACCTCTGGATCAAGAGATAGAAGTATAGTTAGTGAGAACCTCTGGATCTTGAGATAGAACTATAGTTAGTGAGAACCTCTGGATCAAGAGATAGAACTATAGTTAGTGAGAACCTCTGGATCAAGAGAGAGAACTATAGTTAGTGAGAACCTCTGGATCAAGAGATAGAACTATAGTTAGTGAGAACCTCTGGATCAAGAGAGAGAACTATAGTAAGTGAGAACCTCTGGATCAAGAGAGAGAACTATAGTTAGTGAGAACCTCTGGTTCAAGAGATAGAACTATAGTTAGAGAGAACCTATGGTTCAAGAGATAGAACTATAGTTAGAGAGAACCTCTGGTTCAAGAGATAGAACTATAGTTAGAGAGAACCTCTGGATCAAGAGATAGAAGTATAGTTAGTGAGAACCTCTGGATCAAGAGATAGAACTATAGTTAGTGAGAACCTCTGGATCAACAGAGAGAACTATAGTAAGTGAGAACCTCTGGATCAAGAGATAGAACTATAGTTAGTGAGAACCTCTGGATCAAGAGAGAGAACTATAGTTAGTGAGAACCTCTGGTTCAAGAGATATAACTATAGTTAGAGAGAACCTCTGGATCAAGAGATAGAACTATAGTTAGTGAGAACCTCTGGATCAAGAGAGAGAACTATAGTAAGTGAGAACCTCTGGATCAAGAGATAGAACTATAGTTAGTGAGAACCTCTGGATCAAGAGAGAGAACTATAGTTAGTGAGAACCTCTGGTTCAAGAGATAGAACTATAGTTAGAGAGAACCTCTGGATCAAGAGATAGAACTATAGTTAGTGAGAACCTCTGGATCAAGAGAGAGAACTATAGTTAGTGAGAACCTCTGGTTCAAGAGATAGAACTATAGTTAGAGAGAACCTCTGGTTCAAGAGATAGAACTATAGTTAGAGAGAACCTCTGGAACAAGAGATAGAAGTATAGTTAGTGAGAACCTCTGGATCTTGAGATAGAACTATAGTTAGTGAGAACCTCTGGATCAAGAGATAGAACTATAGTTAGTGAGAACCTCTGGATCAAGAGAGAGAACTATAGTTAGTGAGAACAGTGAGAACCTCTGGATCAAGAGATAGAACTATAGTTAGTGAGAACCCTCTGGATCAAGAGAGAGAACTATAGTAAGTGAGAACCTCTGGATCAAGAGAGAGAACTATAGATTAGTGAGAACCCTCTGGTTCAAGAGATAGAACTATAGTTAGAGAGAACCTATGGTTCAAGAGATAGAACTATAGTTAGAGAGAACCTCTGGTTCAAGAGATAGAACTATAGTTAGAGAGAACCTCTGGATCAAGAGATAGAAGTATAGTTAGTGAGAACCTCGGGATCAAGAGATAGAACTATAGTTAGTGAGAACCTCTGGATCAACAGAGAGAACTATAGTAAGTGAGAACCTCTGGATCAAGAGATAGAACTATAGTTAGTGAGAACCTCTGGATCAAGAGAGAGAACTATAGTTAGTGAGAACCTCTGGTTCAAGAGATAGAACTATAGTTAGAGAGAACCTCTGGATCAAGAGATAGAACTATAGTTAGTGAGAACCTCTGGATCAAGAGAGAGAACTATAGTTAGTGAGAACCTCTGGATCAAGAGAAGAACTAAGTTAGTGAGAACCTCTGGATAAAGAACTATAGTTAGTGAGAACCTCTGGTTCAAGAGAGAGAACTATAGTTAGTGAGAACCTCTGGATCAAGAGATAGAACTATAGTTAGTGAGAACCTCTGGATCAAGAGATAGAACTATAGTTAGAGAGAACCTCTGGATCAAGAGATAGAACTATGAGAACCTTGGATAAGAAGAACTATAGTTAGTGAGCCTTAAGAGATAGAACTATAGTTAGAGAGAACCTCTGGTTCAAGAGATAGAACTATAGTTAGAGAGAACCTCTGGATCAAGAGATAGAACTATAGTTAGTGAGAACCTCTGGATCAAGAGATAGAACTATAGTTAGAGAGAACCTCTGGATCAAGAGCTTCACCAACGTGTTCCTCGACCTCGTTCTCTTCATACGACAGAAAATTGAAAGGTTCTCACAGTTATTGCCGCATTAAGACAAACTCTTACTGCTTTGACATGAGTTGACCTTAAAGAATCAACGTCGATCTCTTTCTACATTTCATTGTCTTTCTTTTCTTCTTCATGTTTTTATTTACCAGAGCAGCTTCTCTACTTCTTAATCTCAAGAGTTCCATCAAACCATCATCTCCTAAATCTTGTTGTTGACATGAAATATGTTTATAAATCAACAGTTATTTTGACCAGAGCTTCTGCTTCTGTTACGACGCAGGAGCAAACGAATGTAAACATGGTTGAATATAAACTCTCAGGAACAATCAAGAGTCCAATATCTCACAGAAAGTCCAGAACATCCACGACTCTGGGAATAAACGAGGAACAAATCATCTCAAATAAAAGAGAAAATCGAGAGAACAAAACACAAAACCTTCTGGCACCAGGACAGGAAGTCAAAATACAAAGAACAGGAAAACATTGGATCACATAAGAAACACTGACTTCAGATCAGTGAAGATGAGCCCAAACTAAAGTGACAAAATAAAACCAAAATTAAGGTAAAAGCAGCAACAAAACACTTCTTGATAAAATAGTATCATTTTTCAAACATATGGTTTGTATAAAGTTGTAATTAAAACTTTTAAATGTAATTAATTCAAGAGAACATAAAGGATGTGAATATAATGAAGCTGTAAAAAGTCCTGGTGATCGAGCAGTAGATGCTCGTGGCTTTGAGCCCAAATGGAGCTTTGTTGGACTTCTGGTTACTTTCAAGAAAGTTCTGGGTCGGTCCAGGTTTTTGTCAGACATGCTTCAGTCTCACTGGACCTCACTGGACCTCACAGGAGTGAAGCCTCTTTTCAGGTCGTGTGGAAGAGGAACCGACTGTAAATCCAAGGACTGAAGATGAAGAAGCTCCGTGATGACACCTGGTGACTTGATGGAAACCACAGAACTTTAAAAGACATTTCTACAGCTGGATTCAATAACTGCTGAAGTGCAAAGACGCTTCGAATCCAAACACTTCACCCTCAAAGCTTCTTACAAGAAGACGCTCAAAAGGCCAAAATGTTTGATTCAGGTGTTGATGACAAAGTACTGCATCAGATCAAGAGAGTTTCGAAGAGGAAAGAAACAAGTGGGATCCAGAGCTTTACTCCACTTGTAGAATGTGTAGTATTCCTAGAACCATTCAAGGATGTGTACGTTTGTGGGTATTTTCTCTATGTACAGTAAAAATAAAAGGTCAAATTGGTAAAAGAAAAAGTGTTTGAATATGGTGTGACTGGTGAAATGTATACGCCTTAACAAAACTGTGCAAGAATGTTGTAGAAATACTTCTTCTATGAATATTGTGGCCCCTTGATGGCCCTTCACTCAGATCCTAGATCCACTGGAGTGAAGGACTGTGGGAAATATGGTCGGGTTATGGGAACACGTGTGTGCAGGAAGTGGTTCAGAGGTTTATTCTGGAACGAAGAGGACGAGATGATTCATTACAACGTCCTCCTCGTATGAGTCACTTCCTCATCAGAGCCACAGGAAGCTGAGAGGAAACACCTCTGGATCTCCAGACCTTCATCATGTGACTGAAGGAGATGTTACATCATCACTGGATGTTGCACGAGTCTGACCTTCTGATGGTTTCGTGGAGGAAGAAGTAAGAAAGTGCTGTGACATCTGAACATCTTGTGGTAGAAAGACGTCCTTGTGAAAACCGAGCTTCATTCTGGGGTTTTGTGACGAGAATGAAGGTCTATCGCCACAAGTAGCGGTCGCCATGGAAACAAGCCTTATTGAGCCTCCATATAAAAGCAGTGATGGAATGAAGGATGTCTCACACGTGACTGATGAGAACTAACATGATCTCTTTAGTTTCACAGCATTAAAATGACGGCTTTGAGGAACTTGTCTCTGTTTCAGGGTTAAAGGATCCACTGAATGGATTTTGTAGCTTTTTCAAAAAAGTTCATTTTAGGGAAACGTACAAAGAGACATAAACGTATGAAGAGACGTAAACATATGAAGAGACGCAAACTTACGAAAAGACGTAAACGTACGAAGAGACATAAACATATGAAGAGACGTAAACATATGAAGAGACGCAAACGTACGAAAAGACGTAAACGTACGAAGAGACATAAACGTACGAAGAGACGCAAACCTACGAAGAGACATAAAGGTACAAAGAGATGTGAAAGTACGAAGAGACAGAACAGTACGAAGAGACATAAACGTACGAAGAGACAGAACAGTACGAAGAGACAGAAATGTACGAAGAGATGTGAAAGTACGAAGAGACAGAACAGTACGAAGAGACGGAAATGTACGAAGAGATGTGAAAATACGAATAGACAGAACAGTACGAAGAGACGGAAATGTGAGAGATGTGAAAATACGAAGAGACAGAACAGTACGAAGAGACGGAAATGTACGCAGAGACGGAAATGTACGAAGAGACATAAACGTATAGAGAGACGGAAACGTACGAAGAGATGCAAACGTATGAAGAGACGCAAACGTATTAAGAGACGTAAACATATGAAGAGACGCAAACGTACGAAAAGATGTAAACGTACGAAGAGACATAAACGTACGAAGAGACATAAACTTACAAAGAGAGGTAAACGTGCGAAGAAACTTAGACCTACAAAGAGACGTTAACTTACGAAGAGACGTAAACGTACGAAGAGACGTAAACGTACGGAGAGACATAAACGTACGAAGAGACGTAAACGTACGAAGAGACGTAAACGTACGAAGAGACGTAAACGTACGAAGAGAGGCAAACGTACGAAGAGACGCAAATGTACGAAGAGACGTAAATGTATGAAGAAACGTTAAGGTACGAAGAGAGCCAAACGTACGAAGAGAGCCAAATGTACGAAGAGAGCCAAACTTACGAAGAGACGCAAACGTACGAAGAGACGCAAACGTACGAAGAGAGCCAAACCAGAGAAGAGACATAAACTCTATCGAAGAGAACGCAAGAGAAGCTACATACTGAAGAGACCACTACTGAAGAGACGTAAACATACGAAGAATGAGAAGTAAACATATGAAGAAATGTAAACGTACGAAGAGACGTAAAACATATGAAGAGAATAAACATATGAAGAGAAGTAAACATATGAAGAGAAGTAAACATATGAAGAGAAGTAAACATATGAAGAGAATTAAACATATGAAGAGAAGTAAACATATGAAGAGACGTAAACATATGAAGAGAATTAAACATATGAAGAGAAGTAAACATATGAAGAGAATTAAACATATGAAGAGACGTAAACATATAAACATATGAAGAGAATTAAACATATGAAGAGAATGTAAACATATGAAGAGAAACGTAAACATATGAAGAGACGTAAACATATGAAGAGAAAACTGATAAACATATGAAGAGAATTAAACATATGAAGAGAATTAAACATATGAAGAGAAGTAAACATATGAAGAGAAGTAAACATATGAAGAGAATTAAACATATGAAGAGAATTAAACATATGAAGAGAAGTAAACATATGAAGAGAAGTAAACATATGAAGAGAATTAAACATATGAAAAACATATGAAGAAGAGAAGTAAACATATGAAGAGACGTAAACATATGAAGAGAAGTAAACATATGAAGAGAAGTAAACATATGAAGAGAAGTAAACATATGAAGAGAATTAAACATATGAAGAGAATTAAACATATGAAGAGAAGTAAACATATGAAGAGAAGTAAACATATGAAGAGAATGTAAACATATGAAGAGAAGTAAACATATGAAGAGAATTAAACATATGAAGAGAAGTTAAACATATGAAGAGAATTAAACATATGAAGAGAATTAAACATATGAAGAGAATTAAACATATGAAGAGACGTAAACATATGAAGAGAAGTAAACATATGAAGAGAAGTAAACATATGAAGAGAATTAAACATATGAAGAGAATTAAACATATGAAGAGAATTAAACATATGAAGAGACGTAAACATATGAAGAGAATTAAACATATGAAGAGAATTAAACATATGAAGAGACGTAAACATATGAAGAGAAGCATTAAACATATGAAACATATGAAGAGAGTAAACATATGAAGAGAGCGGGTAAACATATGAAGAGAATTAAACATATGAAGAGGACGTAAACATATGAAGAGAAGTAAACATATGAAGAGAAGCGTATAAACATATGAAGAGAATTAAACATATGAAGAGAATGTAAACATATGAAGAGGTGTAAACATATGAAGACATAAACATATGAAGAGAAGTAAACATATGAAGAGAATTAAACATATGAAGAGAAGTAAACATATGAAGAGACGTAAACATATGAAGAGAAGTAAACATATGAAGAGAAGTAAACATATGAAGAGACGTAAACATATGAAGAGAAGTAAACATATGAAGAGAATTAAACATATGAAGAGAAGTAAACATATGAAGAGAAGTAAACATATGAAGAGAAGTAAACATATGAAGAGAAGTAAACATATGAAGAGAATTAAACATATGAAGAGAATTAAACATATGAAGAGACGTAAACATATGAAGAGAAGTAAACATATGAAGAGAAGTAAACATATGAAGAGAAGTAAACATATGAAGAGAAGTAAACATATGAAGAGAATTAAACATATGAAGAGAAGCGTAAACATATGAAGAGAACCGTTAAACATATGAAGAGACGTAAACATATGAAGAGAATTAAACATATGAAGAGAAGTAAACATATGAAGAGGACAGTTAAACATGAAGAAGAGAAAGAGAATTAAACATATAAGAGAATTAAACATATGAAGAGACATATGAAGAGAATAAACATATGAAGAGAAGTAAACATATGAAGAGAATTAAACATATGAAGAGAAGTAAACATATGAAGAGAAGTAAACATATGAAGAGACGTATGAAGAACAATATATGAAGAGAAGTAAACATATGAAGAGAAGTAAACATATGAAGAGAATTAAACATATGAAGAGAGAGAAACGTAATATGAATGAAACATATGAAGAGACGTAAACATATGAAGAGAAGTAAACATATGAAGAGAATTAAACATATGAAGAGACGTAAACATATGAAGAGACGTAAACATATGAAGAGACGTAAACATATGAAGAGAAGTAAACATATGAAGAGACGTAAACATATGAAGAGAAGTAAACATATGAAGAGACGTAAACATATGAAGAGAATTAAACATATGAAGAGAAGTAAACATATGAAGAGACGTAAACATATGAAGAAGAGAGCCGTAAACATATGAAGAGACGTAAACATATGAAGAGAGATTAAACATATGAAGAGAGATTTTAAACATAGGAAAGAGATGAAGAGAATTAAACATATGAAGAGAGCGGTTAAACATATGAAGAGAAGTAAACATATGAAGAGACACTTGTTAAACATATGAAGAGGAGCGTAAACATATGAAGAGAATTAAACATATGAAGAGACGTAAACATATGAAGAGACAGTAAACATATGAAGAGAAGTAAACATATGAAGAGAATTAAACATATGAAGAGAGGCGTAGTAAACATATGAAGAGAAGTAAACATATGAAGAGAAACGTAAACATATGAAGAGAAGAGAAGTAAACATATGAAGAGAACGTAAACATATGAAGAGAATTAAACATATGAAGAGCGACGTAAACATATGAAGAGACGTAAACATATGAAGAGAAGTAAACATATGAAGAGAATTAAACATATGAAGAGAAGAATTAACATACATGAAGAGACCTTTAAACATATGAAGAGAATTAAACATATGAAGAGAATTTAAACATATGAAGAGACATTAAACATATGAAGAGACGTTAAACATATGAAGAGAAGTAAACATATGAAGAGAATTAAACATATGAAGAGAACGTAAACGTAAACATATGAAGAGAAGTAAACATATGAAGAGAAAAAAAACCGACCAGTAAACATATGAAGAGAATTAAACATATGAAGAGAAGAGACACGTAAACATATGAAGGGGAAGAAAACATATGAAGAGAAGTAAACATATGAAGAGACCCTTACCCTAAACTAACATGAAGAGACCATCCAAACATATGAAGAGAACCATAAACATATGAAGAGAAGTAAACATATGAAGAGAATTAAACATATGAAGAGAAGTAAACATATGAAGAGAAGTAAACATATGAAGAGAAGTAAAATAAAATGAAGAGAATTAAACATATGAAGAGAATTAAACATATGAAGAGAATTAAACATATGAAGAGAAGTAAACATATGAAGAGAATTAAACATATGAAGAGAAGTAAACATATGAAGAGAAGTAAACATATGAAGAGAAGTAAACATATGAAGAGCTAAACATATGAAGACGATAAAGAATTAAACATATGAAGAGAAGTAAACATATGAAGAGACGTAAACATATGAAGAGAAGTTAAACATATGAACATATGAAGAGAAGTAAACATATGAAGAGAACTTTAAACATATGAAGAGAATTAAACATATGAAGAGAAGTAAACATATGAAGAGAATTAAACATATGAAGAGAATTAAACATATGAAGAGACGTAAACATATGAAGAGAAGTAAACATATGAAGAGAAAGAGAATAAACATATGAAGAGAATTAAACATATGAAGAGAATTAAACATATGAAGAGAAGTAAACATATGAAGAGAAACATATGAAACATATGAAGAGAAGTAAACATATTGAAGAGAAGTAAACATATGAAGAGAAGTAAACATATGAAGAGAATTAAACATATGAAGAAAATTAAACATATGAAGAGAAGTAAACATATGAAGAGAATTAAACATATGAAGAGAATTAAACATATGAAGAGAAGTAAACATATGAAGAGAATTAAACATATGAAGAGAATTAAACATATGAAGAGAATTAACATATGAAGAGAAGTAAACATATGAAGAGAATTAAACATATGAAGAGACAGTAAACATATGAAGAGAATTAAACATATGAAGAGAATTAAACATATGAAGAGAATTAAACATATGAAGAGAATTAAACATATGAAGAGAAGTTAAACATATGAAGAGAAAGTAAACATATGAAGAGAAGTAAACATATGAAGAGAAGTAAACATATGAAGAGAATTAAACATATGAAGAGAATTAAACATATGAAGAGAATTAAACATATGAAGAGACGTAAACATATGAAGAGAAGTAAACATATGAAGAGAAGTAAACATATGAAGAGAAGTAAACATATGAAGAGAATTAAACATATGAAGAGAATTAAACATATGAAGAGAAGTAAACATATGAAGAGAAGTAAACATATGAAGAGACGTAAACATATGAAGAGAATTAAACATATGAAGAGAATTAAACATATGAAGAGAATTAAACATATGAAGAGAAGTAAACATATGAAGAGAAGTAAACATATGAAGAGAGAAACATATGAAGAAATAAACATATGAAGAGAATTAAACATATGAAGAGAAGTAAACATATGAAGAGAAGTAAACATATGAAGAGAAGTAAACATATGAAGAGACGTAAACATATGAAGAGAAGTAAACATATGAAGAGAAGTAAACATATGAAGAGAATTAAACATATGAAGAGAATTAAACATATGAAGAGACGTAAACATATGAAGAGAATTAAACATATGAAGAGAATTAAACATATGAAGAGACGTAAACATATGAAGAGAAGTAAACATATGAAGAGACGTAAACATAGGAAGACATGCAAGCGTATGGATGAACACACATGTCAATCATCCTGCTTTAGCTCAATAATGCAATTTATTTCAACAGTTGACAGCACAGCAGCGAGCATTATTAGCATGCAGTCAATCAAATATTTACTCCGGGTACTCCCGTCTCTGTCACAGTTGCATATTTAGCTGCAGGTCCAGCTGAGATGATCACGATGCTGCCACGAGACCTTGGTGTGTTCAGAGGCTTCTTGACAGTCTTGATCACATGACCTGTTGAGTGATGATATGATTATTAGTTCAGCGACTGAGTAAACATGTAAACAAATAAAATAAATAAATCAACAGAAAACAACAGGAACATATATTCTAATAATATAGCATACTATAATATACTAATAAGAACCAGATTTTTAAAATGAACCTCAAAGAAACTAGTGAAGAGTTTGAAGAAGAAATGTGAGTTCTTCTACAGTGTGTCAAGAAACTCTACCATAGTCACCCCGACATTGATAACTTTGTGGGCAGTTTTACAGACTCGTTGCATAATACGCTTGACTTAATCGCACCACTAACTCAAAAGACTGTTAACAGAAGTAGTCTTGCTCCCTGGTATACTCAGTAACACGTCAATTAAAACAGGATTCTAGACGACTAGAGAAGAAATGGTTCATCAAAACATAATGAATTCTACCAGGACTGGCAGGATAAGTTAAAAATATACAAGGCATCTCTTCGGAAAGCCAGAGCCTCATATTACTCATCACTTATAGAAGCAAATAAGAATAACCCCAAATTCTTATTCAGTACTGTAGCCAGGCTGACACAGAGCCATCAGTCCATTGAGCAGTCCATCAGTCCATCAGTCCATCAGTCCATCAGTCCATCAGACCATCAGTCCATCAGTACATCAGTCCATCAGTCCATCAGTCCATCAGTCCATCAGTCCATCAGTCCATCAGTCCATCAGTCCATCAGTCCATCAGTCCATCCCTCCTCATCTCAGTAGCAGTGACTTTATGAACTTTTTTAATGAAAAAATTGTAACTATTAGAGGAAAGATTCAAGACCTCCTAGATTCTTCTAATAAACCAGTGCAGCCTCACCGGTCACAGACACTATGACTGATACATATTTTGACTCCTTTCTACCAGTGAGTCCTCGACAGCTGTCCCAGGTTGTTTCCTCCTCAAAGTCCACAACATGTCTTCTCGATCCTATTCCCACATGACTACTTAAAGAACTGTTCCCCTTACTTAGCACTTTCATACTTGACATTATTAACTTGTCAATAACATCAGGCTATGTGCCTCAGATTTTTAAAGTTGCAGTAATTAAACCTCTGCTTAAAAAACCCACTCTCGATCCAGAGGTTCTCACTAACTATAGTTCTATCTCTTGATCCAGAGGTTCTCACTAACTATAGTTCTATCTCTTGATCCAGAGGTTCTCACTAACTATAGTTCTACCTCTTGATCCAGAGGTTCTCACTAACTATAGTTCTATCTCTTGATCCAGAGGTTCTCACTAACTATAGTTCTATCTCTTGATCAGAGGTTCTCACTAACTATAGTTCTACCTCTTGATCCAGAGGTTCTCACTAACTATAGTTCTATCTCTTGATCCAGAGGTCCTCACTAACTATAGTTCTATCTCTAATCTTGTCTTCATTTCAATACTTCTGGAGAAAGTGGTAACAAGTCAGCTCTGTGATTATCTCCAGGACAATGATCAATTTGAGGTGTTTCAGTCTGGTTTTAGGGAACACCACAGCACAGAGACCGCCCTGGTAAAAGTAAGTAACGACCTACTGATGGCCTCTGATCAGGTCCATGTTTCAGTTCTTGTTCTTCTAGATCTCAGTGCATTTGACACTGTCGACACCAAATCCTTCTACAGAGGCTAGAAAACCATATAGACATTCGTGGAACTGCTCTTAACTGGTTTAAATCTTACCTGTCGGATAGAACGCACTATGAACATGTCAACCACCTCTCATCGACACACACTAAGGTCAGCTATGGTGTCCCACAAGGTTCTGTTCTTGGTCCAATACTATTCACAATCTATATGCTCCCACTAGACTTGATCAGAAGACACTCTATAAACTTTCACTGTTATGCTGATGACACACAACTCTACTTGTCCATGAAGCCAGATGAAAGAAATCAGCTACATTACTACAGTCCTGTATTACAGATATCAACAGCTACACAACTACAGTCCTGTATCACACATATAAACAGCTACACAACTACACTCCTGTATCACACATATCAACAGCTACACAACTACAGTCCTGTATCACACATATCAACAGCTACACAACTACACTCCTGTATCACACATATCAACAGCTACACAACTACAGTCCTGTATTACAGATATCAAGTCCTGGATGACCAAAAACTTCCTCCTACTGAACTCAGAAAAGACTGAGGTTTTACTAGTTGGTCCGCAACATCTCAGACAATCATTAACTAATGATCTTTACATAACTTGCTCCTGCTACTAGCACCACTGTAAAGAATCTGGGTGTATGCTTTGACGAGGACTTATCATTTAACTCACACATAAAACAAATCTCACGGACTGCTTACTTCCACCTTCGTAACATTTCAAAAATCAGGCACTTCCTTCCTTTAGATGCTGCTGAGAAGCTCATCTTTTGTAACCTCCAGGCTGGACTATTGTATCTCTCTTCTGTCAGGATGTTCTAAGAAGTCTCTTAGAATCTTCAGCTCATTCAGAACTCTGCAGCTCGTGTCCTGACTAAGACTAAGAGGCGCGAACACACCTGTACTGTCTTCCCTACATTGGCTTCCTGTAGAATTTAGAATACAATTTAAAATCCTTCTCCTAACCTATAAAGCCTAACATGGTCTAGCACCAACATACATTAAAGATTTAATCCAAACTTACCAACCCTCTAGGACCTTATGATCCTTAAACTCTGATCTATTAGTTATACCACAAATCTCTAAATGTAGATTTGGAGCCAGGGCCTTCAGTTTTCAAGCCCCTCTGCTGTGGAACCAACTACCGGCTTCAGTCCAGAGGGCAGACACCCTCTCTATGTTTAAAAACAATCTTAAAACCTTACTTTTCGATAAAGCCTATAACTAACTTAACTGTTTATCTTAGTTGCTATAACTAACTTAACTGTTTATCTTAGCTGCTATAACTAACTAAACTGTTTATCTTTAGCTGCTATAACTAACTTAACTGTTTATCTTTAGCTGCTATAACTAACTTAACTGTTTATCTCAGCTGCTATAACTAACTTAACTGTTTATCTTTAGCTGCTATAACTAACTTAACTGTGTATCTTAGCTGCTATAGGCTGAGAATGCTGGAGGAGTTTTAGACACCGAGCTCTGTATATCCTTCTTTTCTGCATTACATTCATCACCTGTGCAGTTTAAACCCACACCTTTTTATTTCTCTCCCGGAGCCCCAGGACCTCCAGAGCTGCTGCTGATCCAGGATCTTCACCACGTCATCAGATCCAGAGTTCTCTCCAGCACCTCCATGGACTCTCCTACACTCTCCTTTTTTTTTTTCTCACTATAATTTCCCTCACTCCTCTCCTTATCCATCTGTCTACCCCCCTATCCTTCCTCCCAGCCGGTCAAAGCAGCAGGCCATCAACAATGAGTCAGGTTCTGCTCCAGGTTTCTGCCTTCTAAAAGGAAGTTTTTCCTCATCATAGCTCACTGTACAGTGTTTCGCTTCTTGCTCTTTGTTGAATTGCTGGATCTATTTTTCCTTAATCAACTATAGTCTTATTTCAACTGTATAGTGTCTTGAGATAACTTTGTTATGATAAGACACTTGAAATAAAATTGAATTGAATTGAATTGAATTGTTAAGACATGAAAACAAACTGTTACAATAGTCCAGGCGAGAAGGAACAAACACATGGATTACAAGATCCAGATCAAGTTGTGACAACAGTTTTCCTAAGTTTAGAGATTTTTCTCAGTTGAAGGAAACAGTTTCTGGTCAGTTTTCTTCAGTGTTGAACAAGAGACATGTCTTTATCAAATACAACACCCAGGTTTCTCAGGCTCAGTTTGACAGACTGACCTAAGTCACTCAAGTACTGACTCGACCCTGAACTTTATCATCAACAATCACCAGAGTTTGACTTTTGTCCACATTTAGCTTCAAAGTGTTTTCACTCATTGTTCGATTTCTAGCAACTATTGACTAAGTTCAGCCTCTGGGGCTCAGTTGGATCAACAGAGCAGTAGAGCTGGATGTCATCAGCAAAAATGTGGAAGAAACATCAGGACTGATTTGACCAGAGGAATCAAGTAGAAAAAATAAAGGACCCAGAACAGAACCTTGAGGGACTCCACACAACAGATGATTCAGACCTCATTTGATTGACAGAAACTGAAACAGAAGGTATGTTGAGAACCACTGGAACACAGACCGAGACAGTCTTCATCCCTCAGTCTTCAGGATCTGGTTCAACTGTGTCAAAGGCTGACGTCAGATCCAACAGAACCAGAACATCATGATGTCACTGGACACTTTCAGTAAAGCTGTCTCCGTAGATGTTTATGGAAGCCAGACTGAAACTTCTCATGGATGTCGCTCTGATCCAGGAACAGCTGCTCAGACAAAACCTTCTCCAAGATCTTGGCCTAGAATGAAGATTAGAAATAGGCCTGAAATGACTGAGGTCAGTCGGGTCTAAGCCTGGCTTTTTGAGCAAAGGCTCCACAATGGGCCAATTACATCAAATACTTTGATAAAAAGCCTACAAGGAAGGACGTCATCTGAGCAAGAGGAGGGTTTCATCTTGTTCACTAGTGATGAAATATCAGCCAGAGATACAGCAGTGAAGGAAGACCATGAGGAGGAGAGGGGCTCAGTAACAGCAGGGGTTCCAAACAAAGGGGTTACTAATATATACTAAGTATACTATATTCTAAATCTCTTCATCTTTTTCTTCTCTTCTAAGTCTCTTCATCTTTTTCTTCTCTTCTAAATCTCTTCATCTTTTTCTTCTCTTCTAAGTCTCTTCATCTTTTTCTTCTCTTCTAAGTCTCTTCACAACAGTTTTTCTTAAATGGTTTATGGAAGAAGTAATAATAACATAGTAATAACTGAAGTTGATGAAGGATAACATCAGTGTATGGGTTATATTTCCAGTATAATAATAATAATATTCAAAATAATAATAATAATAATAATAATAATGTACTTGTGTAAATGATGTATTTATGGCTACATAGTACATCCATATTTATGATACTATAACATGTTATATTATGTACTAGTGTGTTATATTATATATATATTTGTAATAAGGTTGTGTAGTATACGTAATTGTATATTTATTGTGTGTGTAAGTGTGTGTAAGTGAGTGTAAGTGTGTTTAAGTGTGTATGTGTGTGTGTATAAGTGAGTATAAGTGTTTATGAGTGTGTGTTTTATATGTCGTCACATTTTAGTTGATGTTGAATTGATTGTAAATGTTGCATTTTAGGAAAAACACTTTTCATTGTGTCGAACATCAGCGACTCAGAGAAACAAGAATGTCGTAAAGATCAACTTCATCCAAACCTTCACTCTGTCGGGCTGAGGACGGGGCTGAGGATGGGGCTGAGGATGGGGCTGAGGACGGGGCTGAGGACGGGGCTGAGGACGGGGCTGAGGACGGGGCTGAGGACGGGGCTGAGGACGGGGCTGAGGACGGGGCTGAGGACGGGGCTGAGGACGGGGCTGAGGACGGGGGTGAGCGAGTCCTGGGCTGGACTCATGGGTGCGATGGCTTTATGGCTGAAATACTCCACGACTTGATTAGGAACCTCAGCAAGAACACACTTGGCCAGAGCAGCTGGAGACGCCTGGAAATAAATAATAAATTATTATTATTATACTAATATTATTAGTGATATCATTATATTCATTACAATATTATTATTATTATACTAATATTATTAGTGATATCATTATATTCATTACAATATTATTATTATACTAATATTATTAGTGATATCATTATATTCATTACAATATTATTATTATACTAATATTATTAGTGACATCATTATATTCATTAAAATATTATTATTATACTAATATTATTATTATTATACTAATATTATTAGTGATATCATTATATTCATTACAATATTATTATTATACTAATATTATTAGTGATATCATTATATTCATTACAATATTATTATTATACTAATATTATTAGTGATATCATTATATTCATTACAATATTATTATTATACTAATATTATTATTATTATACTAATATTATTAGTGATATCATTATATTCATTACAATATTATTATTATACTAATATTATTAGTGATATCATTATATTCATTACAATATTATTATTATACTAATATTATTATTATTATACTAATATTATTAGTGATATCATTATATTCATTACAATATTATTATTATACTAATATTATTATTATTATACTAATATTATTAGTGATATCATTATATTCATTACAATATTATTATTATACTAATATTATAAGTGACATCATTATATTCATTACAATATTATTATTATACTAATATTATTATTAATATACTAATATTATTAGTGATATCATTATATTCATTACAATATTATTATTATACAAATATTATTAGTGATATCATTATATTCATTACAATATTATAACTATACAAATATTATTAGTGATATCATTATATTCATTACAATATTATAATTATACAAATATTATTAGTGATATCATTATATTCATTACAATATTATAATTATACAAATATTATTAGTGATATCATTATATTCATTACAATATTATAATTATACAAATATTATTAGTGATATCACGAACCGTCTTGAAGTCTCTGAAGGGCACGAACTGCACGATGTCTCGAAGAACACTTTCTCCTCGTGGCGAACGTAAAACGCCGTCGTCTCCGTCCAGGATCTGCATGTCGGTGAAGTCTGCGTTGCCCACGCCGACGATGATGATTGACAGCGGCTGGTAGGAGGCGCGCACGATAGCTTCTCTGGTGTCGGCCATGTCAGTCACGACGCCGTCAGTGAGGATCAGAAGGATGTGATATCGCTGTCAATCAAAGTTTCTTCATTAAGTTTTATCTTTGAAAATACTTTTACTAAAGTCAATATATTTAACATATTTAAAATACTTTTACTAAAGTCAATATATTAAACATATTGAAAATACTTTTACTAAAGTCAATATATTTAACATATTTAAAATACTTTTACTAAAGTCAATATATTAAACATATTGAAAATACTTTTACTAAAGTCAATATATTTAACATATTGAAAATACTTTTACTAAAGTCAATATATTTAACATATTGAAAATACTTTTACTAAAGTCAATATATTAAACATATTGAAAATACTTTTACTAAAGTCAATATATTTAAACATATTGAAAATACTTTTACTAAAGTCAATATATTTAACATATTGAAAATACTTTTACTAAAGTCAATATATTTAACATATTGAAAATACTTTTACTAAAGTCAATATATTTAACATATTGAAAATACTTTTACTAAAGTCAATATATTTAACATATTGAAAATACTTTTACTAAAGTCAATATATTTAACATATTGAAAATACTTTTACTAAAGTCAATATATTTAACATATTGAAAATACTTTTACTAAAGTCAATATATTTAACATATTGAAAATACTTTTACTAAAGTCAATATATTTAACATATTGAAAATACTTTTACTAAAGTCAATATATTTAACATATTGAAAATACTTTTACTAAAGTCAATATATTTAACATATTGAAAATACTTTTACTAAAGTCAATATATTTAACATATTGAAAATACTTTTACTAAAGTCAATATATTTAACATATTGAAAATACTTTTACTAAAGTCAATATATTTAACATATTGAAAATACTTTTACTAAAGTCAATATATTTAACATATTGAAAATACTTTTACTAAAGTCAATATATTTAACATATTGAAAATACTTTTACTAAAGTCAATATATTTAACATATTGAAAATACTTTTACTAAAGTCAATATATTTAACATATTGAAAATACTTTTACTAAAGTCAATATATTAAACATATTGAAAATACTTTTACTAAAGTCAATATATTTAACATATTGAAAATACTTTTACTAAAGTCAATATATTTAACATATTGAAAATACTTTTACTAAAGTCAATATATTTAACATATTGAAAATACTTTTACTAAAGTCAATATATTTAACATATTGAAAATACTTTTACTAAAGTCAATATATTTAACATATTGAAAATACTTTTACTAAAGTCAATATATTTAACATATTGAAAATACTTTTACTAAAGTCAATATATTTAACATATTGAAAATACTTTTACTAAAGTCAATATATTTAACATATTGAAAATACTTTTACTAAAGTCAATATATTTAACATATTGAAAATATTTTACTAGTCAATATATTTAACATATTTAAAATACTTTTACTAAAGTCAATATATTAAACATATTGAAAATACTTTTACTAAAGTCAATATATTTAACATATTGAAAATACTTTTACTAAAGTCAATATATTTAACATATTGAAAATACTTTTACTAAAGTCAATATATTTAACATATTGAAAATACTTTTACTAAAGTCAATATATTTAACATATTGAAAATACTTTTACTAAAGTCAATATATTTAACATATTGAAAATACTTTTACTAAAGTCAATATATTTAACATATTGAAAATACTTTTACTAAAGTCAATATATTTAACATATTGAAAATACTTTTACTAAAGTCAATATATTTAACATATTGAAAATACTTTTACTAAAGTCAATATATTTAACATATTGAAAATACTTTTACTAAAGTCAATATATTTAACATATTGAAAATACTTTTACTAAAGTCAATATATTTAACATATTGAAAATATTTTACTAAAGTCAATATATTTAACATTTGAAAATACTTTTACTAAAGTCAATATATTTAACATATTTAAAATACTTTTACTAAAGTCAATATATTAAACATATTGAAAATACTTTTACTAAAGTCAATATATTTAACATATTGAAAATACTTTTACTAAAGTCAATATATTTAACATATTGAAAATACTTTTACTAAAGTCAATATATTTAACATATTGAAAATACTTTTACTAAAGTCAATATATTAAACATATTGAAAATACTTTTACTAAAGTCAATATATTTAACATATTGAAAATACTTTTACTAAAGTCAATATATTTAACATATTGAAAATACTTTTACTAAAGTCAATATATTAAACATATTGAAAATACTTTTACTAAAGTCAATATATTTAACATATTGAAAATACTTTTACTAAAGTCAACATATTAAACATATTGAAAATACTTTTACTAAAGTCAATATATTTAACATATTTAAAATACTTTTACTAAAGTCAATATATTTAACATATTGAAAATACTTTTACTAAAGTCAATATATTTAACATATTGAAAATACTTTTACTAAAGTCAATATATTAAACATATTGAAAATACTTTTACTAAAGTCAATATATTTAACATATTGAAAATACTTTTACTAAAGTCAATATATTTAACATATTGAAAATACTTTTACTAAAGTCAATATATTTAACATATTGAAAATACTTTTACTAAAGTCAACATATTAAACATATTGAAAATACTTTTACTAAAGTCAATATATTTAACATATTGAAAATACTTTTACTAAAGTCAATATATTTAACATATTGAAAATACTTTTACTAAAGTCAACATATTAAACATATTGAAAATACTTTTACTAAAGTCAATATATTTAACATGTTTAAAATACTTTTACGAAGATTTCAACTCTTTTGAAAGTATCTGAGTCTCATACGACCTTGAGTCACTTCTCTTTGTTGGAGTCTATCGTCCTCCTGGACCTGATTCTCAATTCTTGTCTGAGTTATTGAGTTCCTGAGCAGCTGTTGCTTCAATCAAGTGATTATTGTTGGTTTAACATCCATGTTGATATAATAATAATAATAATAATAATAATATGGTCCATGATAGCTTAGCTAACAGGTTTAACTCTATCCTGGAGTCATTTCTCTCAGTACGTTCATGAACTTCACTGTTTTAAGCTCACAGTAGATCTTGTCCAAACATATGGACTTGAAATTAAAAATGTTATTGTCTCTCCTCAGAATTCACTTCTTTCTATCAATTAATAACCTTTGATTTGATCTTAAATGACGTGAGTCTACAGAGTCTACAGAGCAGGATCTCAAAGTCTGTCTGAAAGTGTCGTTACCAAGTTATTCAATAATTCCCTCAGTAAAATGCCTCAGTGAGTCAAGAAACTCTACCATAGTCACCCCGACATTGATAACTTTGTTATTACACACTCATAACACACTTGACTTAACTGAACCACTAACTCAAGAGTTAACTAGTCGTGCTTCCTGGTTTACTTAGTAACACGTCAATTAAAACAGGATTGTAGACGACTAGAGAAGAAATGGTTCATCAAAACATAATGAATTCTACCAGGACTGGCAGGATAAGTTAAAATATACAAGACATGACTTCAGCCAGAGAAACATATTACTCATCACTTATAGAAGCAAATACGAATAAGTTCTTATTCAGCACTGAAGCCATCAGACCATGAGACCATCAGAGTTGATCAGAGTAGTTCTATCTGTTGATCCAGAGGTTCTCACTAACTATAGTTCTATCTGTTGATCCAGAGGTTCTCACTAACTATAGTTCTATCTGTTGATCCAGAGGTTCTCACTAACTATAGTTCTATCTCTTGATCCAGATGTTCTCACTAACTATAGTTCTATCTCTTGATCCAGAGGTTCTCACTAACTATAGTTCTATCTCTTGATCCAGAGGTTCTCACTAACTATAGTTCTATCTCTTGATCCAGAGGTTCTCACTAACTATAGTTCTATCTCTTGATCTAGAGGTTCTCACTAACTATAGTTCTATCTCTTGATCCAGAGGTTCTCACTAGCTATAGTTCCATCTCTTGATCCAGAGGTTTTCACTAACTATAGTTCTATCTCTTGATCCAGAGGTTCTCACTAACTAGAGTTCTATCTTTTGATCCAGAGGTTTTCACTAACTATAGTTATATCTCTTGATCCAGAGGTTCTAACAAACTATAGTTATGTCTCTTGATCCAGAGGTTCTCTCTAACTATAGTTCTATCTCTTGATCCAGAGGTTCTCACTAACTATAGTTATATCTCTTGATCCAGAGGTTCTCTCTAACTATAGTTCTATCTCTTGATCCAGAGGTTCTCTCTAACTATAGTTATATCTCTTGATCCAGAGGTTCTCTCTAACTATAGTTCTATCTCTTGATCCAGAGGTTCTCACTAACTATAGTTCTATCTCTTGATCCAAAGGTTCTCTCTAACTATAGTTCTATCTCTTGATCCAGAGGTTTTCACTAACTATAGTTCTATCTCTTCATCCAGAGGTTCTCACTAACTAGAGTTCTATCTTTTGATCCAGAGGTTCTCACTAACTATAGTTATATCTCTTGATCCAGAGGTTCTAACAAACTATAGTTATATCTCTTGATCCAGAGGTTCTCTCTAACTATAGTTCTATCTCTTGATCCAGAGGTTCTCACTAACTATAGTTCTATCTCTTGATCCAGAGGTTCTCACTAACTATAGTTATATCTCTTGATCCAGAGGTTCTCTCTAACTATAGTTCTATCTCTTGATCCAGAGGTTCTCACTAACTATAGTTCTATCTCTTGATCCAGAGGTTCTCACTAACTATAGTTCTATCTCTTGATCCAGAGGTTCTCACTAACTATAGTTGTATCTCTTGATCCAGAGGTTCTCACTAACTATAGTTATATCTCTTGATCCAGAGGTTCTCACTAACTATAGTCCTATCTCTTGATCCAGAGGTTCTCACTAACTATAGTTCTATCTCTTGATCCAGAGGTTCTCACTAGCTATAGTTCCATCTCTTGATCCAGAGGTTCTCACTAACTATAGTTCTATCTCTTGATCGAGAGGTTCTCACTAACTATAGTTCTATCTTTTGATCCAGACGTTCTCACTAACTATAGTTCTATCTCTTGATCCAGAGGTTCTCACTAACTATAATTCTATCTCTTGATCCAGAGGTTCTCACTAAGTACAGTTCTATCTCTTGATCCAGAGGTTCTCACTAACTATAGTTCTATCTCTTGATCCAGAGGTTCTCACTAACTATAGTTATATCTCTTGATCCAGAGGTTCTCACTAACTATAGTTCTATCACTTGATCCAGAGGTTCTCACTAACTATAGTTATATCTCTTGATCCAGAGGTTCTAACTAACTATAGTTCTATCTCTTGATCCAGAGGTTCTCTCTAACTATAGTTCTATCTCTTGATCCAGAGGTTCTCACTAACTATAGTTCTATCTCTTGATCCAGAGGTTCTCACTAACTATAGTTCTATCTCTTGATCCAGAGGTTCTCACTAACTATAGTTGTATCTCTTGATCCAGAGGTTCTCACTAACTATAGTTATATCTCTTGATCCAGAGGTTCTCACTAACTATAGTCCTATCTCTTGATCCAGAGGTTCTCACTAACTATAGTTCTATCTCTTGATCCAGAGGTTCTCACTAGCTATAGTTCCATTTCTTGATCCAGAGGTTCTCACTAACTATAGTTCTATCTCTTGATCGAGAGGTTCTCACTAACTATAGTTCTATCTTTTGATCCAGACGTTCTCACTAACTATAGTTCTATCTCTTGATCCAGAGGTTCTCACTAACTATAATTCTATCTCTTGATCCAGAGGTTCTCACTAAGTACAGTTCTATCTCTTGATCCAGAGGTTCTCACTAACTATAGTTCTATCTCTTGATCCAGAGGTTCTCACTAACTATAGTTATATCTCTTGATCCAGAGGTTCTCACTAACTATAGTTCTATCACTTGATCCAGAGGTTCTCACTAACTATAGTTCTATCTCTTGATCCAGAGGTTCTCACTAACTATAGTTCTATCTCTTGATCCAGAGGTTCTCACTAACTATAGTTGTATCTCTTGATCCAGAGGTTCTCACTAACTATAGTTATATCTCTTGATCCAGAGGTTCTCACTAACTATAGTCCTATCTCTTGATCCAGAGGTTCTCACTAACTATAGTTCTATCTCTTGATCCAGAGGTTCTCACTAGCTATAGTTCTATCACTTGATCCAGAGGTTCTCACTAACTATAGTTATATCTCATGATCCAGAGGTTCTAACTAACTATAGTTCTATCTCTTGATCCAGAGGTTCTCTCTAACTATAGTTCTATCTCTTGATCCAGAGGTTCTCACTAACTATAGTTCTATCTCTTGATCCAGAGGTTCTCACTAACTATAGTTCTATCTCTTGATCCAGAGGTTCTCACTAACTATAGTTGTATCTCTTGATCCAGAGGTTCTCACTAACTATAGTTATATCTCTTGATCCAGAGGTTCTCACTAACTATAGTCCTATCTCTTGATCCAGAGGTTCTCACTAACTATAGTTCTATCTCTTGATCCAGAGGTTCTCACTAGCTATAGTTCCATCTCTTGATCCAGAGGTTCTCACTAACTATAGTTCTATCTCTTGATCGAGAGGTTCTCACTAACTATAGTTCTATCTTTTGATCCAGACGTTCTCACTAACTATAGTTCCATCTCTTGATCCAGAGGTTCTCACTAACTATAGTTCCATCTCTTGATCCAGAGGTTCTCACTAACTATAGTTCCATCTCTTGATCCAGAGGTTCTCACTAACTATAGTTATATCTCTTGATCCAGAGGTTCTCACTAACTATAGTTCTATCTCTTGATCCAGAGGTTCTCACTAACTATAGTTCTATCTCTAATCTTGTCTTCATTTCAGAACTTCTGGAGAAAGTGGTAACAAGTCAGCTCTGTGATTATCTCCAGGACAATGATCAATTTGAGGTGTTTCAGTCTGGTTTTAGGGAACACCACAGCACAGAGACCGCCCTGGTAAAAGTAAGTAACGACCTACTGATGGCCTCTGATCAGGGCCATGTTTCAGTTCTTGTTCTTCTAGATCTCAGTGCATTTGACACTGTCGACACCAAATCCTTCTACAGAGGCTAGAAAACCATATAGACATTCGTGGAACTGCTCTTAACTGGTTTAAATCTTACCTGTCGGATAGAACGCACTATGAACATGTCAACCACCTCTCATCGACACACACTAAGGTCAGCTATGGTGTCCCACAAGGTTCTGTTCTTGGTCCAATACTATTCACAATCTATATGCTCCCACTAGACTTGATCAGAAGACACTTTATAAAATGTACTGTTACAATGAAGCAGATGAAAGAAATCATCTACACAACTACACTCCTGTATCACACATATCAACAGCTACACAACTACACTCCTGTATCACACATATCAACAGCTACACAACTACACTCCTGTATCACACATATCAACAGCTACACAACTACACTCCTGTATCACACATATCAACAGCTACACAACTACACTCCTGTATCACACATAGCAACAGCTACACAACTACACACCTGTATCACACATAGCAACAGCTACACAACTATACTCCTGTATCACACATATCAACAGCTACACAACTACAGTCTTGTATCACACATATCAACAGCTACACAACTACAGTCCTGCATTACACATATAAACAGCTACACAACTACACTCCTGTATCACACATATAAACAGCTACACAACTACACTCCTGTATCACACATATCAACAGCTACACAACTACAGTCCTGTATTACACATATGAACAGCTACACAACTACAGTCCTGTATCACACATATCAACAGCTACACAACTACACTCCTGTATCACAGATATCAACAGCTACACAACTACACTCCTGTATCAAACATATCAACAGCTACACAACTACATTCCTGTATTACACATGTCAACAGCTACACAACTACAGTCCTGTATCACACATATCAACAGCTACACAACTACAGTCCTGTATCACACATATGAACAGCTACACAACTACACTCCTGACACATTAGGACACACGTTACGACACATTAAGACACATTATGACACACACTAGGACACACGTGCAGGTGAACACACTACGACACACATTACGACACATTACGACACACAGTATGACACACATGCAGGTAAGGTAAGGTAAGGTAAGGTAAGGTGAACACATTACGACACACATTATGACACATTACGACACATTACGACACACATTACGACACACGTTACGACACATTACGACACACACTACGACACATATGAGGGTGAACACACTACGACACACATTACAACACACACTACGACACACATGCAGGTGAACACACTACGACACACATTACGACACACATTACGACACATTATGACACACACTACGACACATATGAGGGTGAACACACTACGACACACATTATGACACATTACGACACACATTACGACACACATTACGACACATTACAACACACACTACGACACACATGCAGGGGAACACACTACGACACACATGGACTCACAGAGGCATCATGGATGTCTCCGTCTCCTGCCGCCAGCCCTGCTATCCTGCTGATGACGGGCGACACGTTGGTCGGACCGTAAAGCTGGATCTTAGGCAGGCAGCTCTGGTACGCCTCGACCACGCCTTGGATCTCTGTCACAAATCAATCTTTTAAGTCTTTCCTGTGAAACCTGGATGGATGGATGGATGGATGGATGGATGGATGGATGGATGGATGGATGGATGGATGGATGGATGGATGGATGGATGGATGGATGGATGGATGGATGGATGGATGGATGGATGGATGGATGGATGGATGGATGGATGGATAGTGGATGGATGGATGGATGGATGGGTGGATGGATGGATGGGTGGATGATGGATGGATGGATGGATGGATGGATGGATGGATGGATGGATGGATGGATGGATGGATGGATGGATGGATGGATGGATGGATGGATGGATGGATGGATGGATGGATGGATGGATGGATGGATGGATGGATGGATGGATGGATGGATGGATGGATGGATGGATGGATGGATGGATGGATGGATGGATGGATGGATGGATGGATGGATGGATGGATGGATGGATGGATGGATGGATGGATGGATGGATGGATACATGTAAATACAAATGCATAAAAGCTTCATCCTTCTCTCCAGCACTGCTCACACACACATGATGTTAGTCTCTCAAGGTCATGAGGTCATGAGGTCAACACACAACCCCAAAGACGAGTGACAACAAACGCTAGAAAACATCTGCTCACATCAAAACACTGACTGGTCCAGGTGGACTCTCAGGTTCTTGAACTTCAACATTACTGTCTCCTGGACGTGATCATTGTTCTCAGTGACCTTCTCACAACATCTTCTGGAGGAACTTGAGAAGAGGAAGGGAGACGGTTCCCTGTGGTGCTCCTGTTTGCTGACCACAGGGTACTGTGAGGTAACAAGAGGATTGGATCTTCAGCAGTTCCTCAGCAGCAGAGGCTGGATGGTGTTAAAAGCTCTGGTGAAGAACATCAGGACTAATGAAGCCTGGAGAAGCTTCATCTACTCCATGTCAGAGTTCAAGCCTCAAAGGTCTCCACAGATGTTAACTTTAGTGGTTCCTGCTCCACAGGTGTCCACAGACCAGCTGCTGGTCCTTCATGCATCTCTGTGAGGAGCAGGAACTGAGATGTTGAGGTGTCTGGTTGAACAGGTCTGAGATCCCACCATAGACCAGTTGCTGTCAATCATCCTGAAGCTCCAGAGATGATGGACGTGTAACCAGCAGCTGTTGATGACCTTCAAGAACTTTGAAGAACAACCAGAACAACACGGTCCTCACCTTCACATTCATCGTCTTCTGGGTTGAAGTTGATGGCGAAGTCATGTGACACCTGTGGGCAGAAGGTCATTTTTGACTGAGATGAAGGTTGTTTGTGACAGATCGAAGGATCAAAGGATCAAAGGATCAAAGGTCATCAAAGGTCATCAAAGGTCATCACATCTAGGATGACGAACAACACAAGGGGCCATATGTGGTCCTTGCATGTCTGACCTCACATCTACTGTCTGACCTCATATCTACCTGTCTGACCTCACATCTACCTGTCTGACCTCACATCTACTGTCTGACCTCATATATACCTGTCTGACCTCTCATCTACCTGTCTGACCTCACATCTACCTGTCTGACCTCACATCTACTGTCTGACCTCACATTTACCTGTCTGACCTCACATCTACCTGTCTGACCTCACCTCTACCTGTCTGACCTCACATCTACCTGTCTGACCTCACATCTACTGTCTGACCTCATATCTACCTGTCTGACCTCACCTCTACCTGTCTGACCTCACATCTACCTGTCTGACCTCACATCAACTGTCTGACCTCATATCTACCTGTCTGACCTCACATCTACCTGTCTGACCTCACATCTACCTGTCTGACCTCATATCTACCTGTCTGACCTCACATCTACTCATATCTACCTGTCTGACCTCACATCTACCTGTCTGACCTCACATCTACTGTCTGACCTCATATCTACCTGTCTGACCTCACCTCTACCTGTCTGACCTCACATCTACCTGTCTGACCTCACATCTACCAGTCTGACCTCATCTCTACCTGTCTGACCTCACCTATACCTGTCTGACCTCACATCTACTGTCTGAGCCTCACATCTACCTGTCTGACCTCACATCTACCTGTCTGACCTCACATCTACCTGTCTGACCTCACATCTACTGTCTGACCTCACATCTACCTGTCTGACCTCACATCTACCTGTCTGACCTCACCTCTACCTGTCTGACCTCACATCTACCTGTCTGACCTCACATCTACTGTCTGACCTCACATCTACCTGTCTGACCTCACATCTACCGTTTGACCTCACATCTACCTGTCTGACCTCACATCTACCTGTCTGACCTCACATCTACCTGTCTGACCTCACATCTACCTGTCTGACCTCATATCTACCTGTCTGACCTCACATCTACCTGTCTGACCTCACATCTACCTGTCTGACCTCACGTCTGACCTCACATCTACCTGTCTGACCTCACATCTACCTTTCTGACCTCACATCTACCTGTCTGACCTCACATCTACCTGTCTGACCTCACGTCTGACCTCACATCTACCTGTCTGACCTCACATCTACCGCTGTTGACCTCACATCTGCCTGTCTGAGCCTCATATCTACCTGTCTGACCTCACATCTTCATATCTACCTGTCTGAGCCTACACATCTACCTGTCTGACCTCACATCTACTGTCTGACCTCATATTCTGACTTGGCTCACATCTACCTGTCTGACCTCACATCTACCTGTCTGACCTCATATCTACCTGTCTGACCTCACATCTACCTGTCTGACCTCATATCTACCTGTCTGACCTCACATCTACCTGTCTGACCTCACATCTACCTGTCTGACCTCACATCTACTGTCTGACCTCATATCTACCTGTCTGACCTCACATCTACCTGTCTGACCTCACATCTACCTGTCTGACCTCACATCTACTGTCTGACCTCACATCTACCTGTCTGACCTCATATCTACCTGTCTGACCTCACATCTACCTGTCTGACCTCACATCTACCTGTCTGACCTCACATCTACCTGTCTGACCTCACATCTACTGTCTGACCTCATATCTACCTTTCTGACCTCACCTCTACCTGTCTGACCTCACATCTACCTGTCTGACCTCACATCTACCTGTCTGACCTCACATCTACCTGTCTGACCTCACATCTACTGTCTGACCTCATATCTACCTGTCTGACCTCACATCTACCTGTCTGACCTCACATCTACCTGTCTGACCTCACATCAACTGTCTGACCTCATATCTACCTGTCTGACCTCACATCTACCTGTCTGACCTCACATCTACCTGTCTGACCTCATATCTACCTGTCTGACCTCACATCTACTCATATCTACCTGTCTGACCTCACATCTACCTGTCTGACCTCACATCTACTGTCTGACCTCATATCTACCTGTCTGACCTCACCTCTACCTGTCTGACCTCACATCTACTGTCTGACCTCACATCTACCAGTCTGACCTCATCTCTACCTGTCTGACCTCACCTATACCTGTCTGACCTCACATCTACTGTCTGACCTCACATCTACCTGTCTGACCTCACCTCTACCTGTCTGACCTCACATCTACCTGTCTGACCTCACATCTACTGTCTGACCTCACATCTACCTGTCTGACCTCACACCTACCTGTCTGACCTCACCTCTACCTGTCTGACCTCACCTCTACCTGTCTGACCTCACATCTACTGTCTGACCTCATATCTACCTGTCTGACCTCACATCTACTGTTTGACCTCACATCTACTGTCTGACCTCACATTTACCTGCCTGACCTCACATCTACCTGTCTGACCTCACATCTACTGTCTGACCTCACATCTACCTGTCTGACCTCACATCTACCTGTCTGACCTCACATCTACTGTCTGACCTCATATCTACCTGTCTGACCTCACATCTACTGTTTGACCTCAAATCTACCTGTCGGTCTCACATCTACTGTCTGACCTCACATCTACCTGTCTGACCTCACATCTACTGTCTGACCTCACCTCTACCTGTCTGACCTCACCTCTACCTGTCTGACCTCACCTCTACCTGTCTGACCTCACATCTACCTGTCTGACCTCACATCTACTGTCTGACCTCACATCTACCTGTCTGACCTCACATCTACTGTCTGACCTCATATCTACCTGTCTGACCTCACCTCTACCTGTCTGACCTCACATCTACCTGTCTGACCTCACATCAACTGTCTGACCTCATATCTACCTGTCTGACCTCACATCTACCTGTCTGACCTCACATCTACCTGTCTGACCTCATATCTACCTGTCTGACCTCACATCTACTCATATCTACCTGTCTGACCTCACATCTACCTGTCTGACCTCACATCTACTGTCTGACCTCACATCTACCTGTCTGACCTTATATCTACCTGTCTGACCTCACATCTACTCATATCAACCTGTCTGACCTTACATCTACCTGTCTGACCTCACATCTACTGTCTGACCTCATATCTACTGTCTGACCTCACATCTACCTGTCTGACCTCACCTCTACCTGACTGACCTCATATCTACTGTCTGACCTCACATCTACCTGTCTGACCTCATATCTACCTGTCTGACCTCACATCTACCTGTCTGACCTCACATCTACTGTCTGACCTCACATCTACTGTCTGACCTCATATCTACCTGTCTGACCTCACATCTACCTGTCTGACCTCACATCTACTGTCTGACCTCACATCTACTGTCTGACCTCACATCTACTGTCTGACCTCATATCTACCTGTCTGACCTCACCTCTACCTGTCTGACCTCAGATCTACCTGTCTGACCTCACATCTACTGTCTGACCTCATATCTACCTGTCTGACCTCACATCTACCTGTCTGACCTGACCTCTACCTGTCTGACCTCACATCTACTGTCTGACCTCATATCTACCTTTCTGACCTCACATCTACCTGTCTGACCTCACATCTACCTGTCTGACCTCACATCTACCTGTCTGACCTCATATCTACCTGTCTGACCTCACATCTACCTGTCTGACCTCACATCTACTGTCTGACCTCATATCTACCTGTCTGACCTCACCTCTACCTGTCTGACCTCACATCTACTGTTTGACCTCACATCTACTGTCTGACCTCATATCTACCTGTCTGACCTCACATCTACCTGTCTGACCTCATATCTACCTGTCTGACCTCACATCAACTGTCTGACCTCACATCTACCTGTCTGACCTCACATCTACCTGTCTGACCTCACATCTACTGTCTGACCTCATATCTACCTGTCTGACCTCACCTCTACCTGTCTGACCTCACATCTACCTGTCGGACCTCACATCTACTGTCTGACCTCATATCTACCTGTCTGACCTCACATCTACCTGTCTGACCTCACATCTACTGTCTGACCTCATATCTACCTGTCTGACCTCACCTCTACCTGTCTGACCTCACATCTACTGTCTGACCTCACATCTACCTGTCTGACCTCACATCAACTGTCTGACCTCACATCTACCTGTCTGACCTCACATCTACCTACCTCAATCTACCTGTCTGACCTCATTCTACTGTCTGACCTCACATCTACCTGTCTGACCTCACATCTACTGTCTGACCTCACATCTACCTGTCTGACCTCACCTGTACGCTGCCTGTCTGACTCACACTACCTGTCTGACCTCACATCTACCTGTCTGACCTCATATCTACCTGTCTGACCTCACATCTACCTGTCTGACCTCACATTCCTGGAGCCTCATATCTACCTGTCTGACCTCACATCTACCTGTCTGACCTCACATCTACCTGTCTGACCTCACATCTACCTGTCTGACCTCACATCTACCTGTCTGGACCTCACATCTACCTGTCTGACCTCACCTCTACCTGTCTGACCTCACATCTACTGTCTGACCTCATATCTACCTGTCTGACCTCACATCTACCTGTTTGACCTCACATCTACTGTCTGACCTCACATTTACCTGTCTGAGCCTCACATCTACCTGTCTGAGCCTCACATCTACCTGTCTGACCTCACATTTACCTGTCTGACCTCACATCTACCTGTCTGACCTCACATCTACTGTCTGACCTCAAATCTACCTGTCGGACTCTCACATCTACCTGTCTGACCTCACATCTACCTGTCTGACCTCACATATACTGTCTGACCTCACCTCTACCTGTCTGACTTCACCTCTACCTGTCTAACCTCACCTCTACCTGTCTGACCTCACATCTACCTGTCTGACCTCACATCTACCTGTCTGACCTCACATCTACCTGTCTGACCTCATATCTACCTGTCTGACCTCACATCTACCTGTCTGACCTCACATCTACCTGTCTGACCTCATATCTACCTGTCTGACCTCACATCTACCTGTCTGACCTCACCTCTACCTGTCTGACCTCACATCTACCTGTCTGACCTCACATCTACCTGTCTGACCTCACATCTACCTGTCTGACCTCACATCTACTGTCTGACCTCATATCTACCTTTCTGACCTCACCTCTACCTGTCTGACCTCACATCTACCTGTCTGACCTCACATCTACCTGTCTGACCTCACATCTACCTGTCTGACCTCACATCTACCTGTCTGACCTCATATCTACCTGTCTGACCTCACCTCTACCTGTCTGACCTCACATCTACCTGTCTGACCTCACATCAACTGTCTGACCTCATATCTACCTGTCTGACCTCACATCTACCTGTCTGACCTCACATCTACCTGTCTGACCTCATATCTACCTGTCTGACCTCACATTTACTTCATATCTCCTGTCTGACCTCACATCTACCTGTCTGACCTCACATCTACTGTCTGACCTCACATCTACCTGTCTGACCTCACTCTACCTGTCTGACCTCACATCTACTCATATCTGACCTCACATCTACCTGTCTGACCTCACATCTACTGTCTGACCTCATATCTACCTGTCTGACCTCACATCTACCTGTCTGACCTCACATCTACCTGTCTGACCTCATATCTACTGTCTGACCTCACATCTACCTGTCTGACCTCATATCTACCTGTCTGACCTCATATCTACCTGTCTGACCTCACATCTGCACTGTCTGACCTCACATCTACCTGTCTGACCTCACATCTACCTGTCTGACCTCACATCTACCTGTCTGACCTCACATCTACCTGTCTGACCTCATATCTACCTGTCTGACCTCACATCTACCCTGTCTGACCTCACATCTACCTGTCTGACCTCACATCTACCTGTCTGACCTCCACATCTACCTGCCTGACCTCATATCCTCGCCTTTCTGACCTCACCTCTACCTGTCTGACCTCACATCTACCTGTCTGACCTCACATCTACCTGTCTGACCTCACATCTACCTGTCTGACCTCATATCTACCTGTCTGACCTCACATCTACCTGTCTGACCTCACATCTACCTGTCTGACCTCACATCTACCTGTCTGAGCCTCCTAATATCTACCTGTCTGACCTCACATCTACCTGTCTGACCTCACATCAACTGTCTGACCTCATATCTACCTGTCTGACCTCACATCTACCTGTCTGACCTCACATCTACCTGTTTGACCTCACATCTACCTGTTCTGATCCTCCTCACTCATCTACCTGTCTGACCTCACATCTACCTGTCTGACCTCATATCTACCTGTCTGACCTCACATCAACTGTCTGTCCTCACATCTACCTGTCTGACCTCACATCTACCTGTCTGACCTCACATCTACCTGTCTGACCTCACATCTACCTGTCTGACCTCACATCTACCTGTCTGACCTCACATCTGCCTGTCTGACCTCACATCTACCTGTCTGACCTCACATCTACCTGTCTGACCTCACATCTACTGTCTGACCTCATATCTACCTGTCTGACCTCACATCTACCTGTCTGACCTCACATCTACCTGTCTGACCTCATCTACCTGTCTGACCTCACATCTACCTGTCTGACCTCACATCTACCTGTCTGACCTCACATCTACCTGTCGGACCTCACATCCACTGTCTGACCTCACATCTACTGTCTGACCTCATATCTACCTGTCTGACCTCACCTCTACCTGTCTGACCTCACATCTACTGTCTGACCTCACATATCTACCTGTCTGACCTCACATCTACCTGTCTGACCTCACATCTACTGTCTGACCTCATATCTACCTGTCTGACCTCACATCTACTGTCTGACCTCATATCTACCTGTCTGACCTCACCTCTACCTGTCTGACCTCACATCTACTGTCTGACCTCATATCTACCTGTCTGACCTCACCTCTACCTGTCTGACCTCACATCTACTGTCTGACCTCATATCTACCTGTCTGACCTCACATCTACCTGTCTGACCTCACATCTACTGTCTGACCTCATATCTACCTGTCTGACCTCATATCTACCTGTCTGACCTCACATCTCACATTGTCTGACCTCATATCTACCTGTCTGACCCCATATCTACCTGTCTGACCTCACATCTACTGTCTGACCTCATATCTACCAGTCTGACCTCATCTCTACCTGTCTGACCTCACATCTACCTGTCTGACCTCACCTCTACCTGTCTGACCTCACATCTACTGTCTGACCTCACATCTACCTGTCTGACCTCACCTCTACCTGTCTGACCTCACATCTACCTGTCTGACCTCACATCTACCTGTCTGACCTCACATCTACCTGTCTGACCTCACATCTACTGTCTGACCTCACATCTACCTGTCTGACCTTACATCTACCTGTCTGACCTCACCTCTACCTGTCTGACCTCACCTCTACCTGTCTGACCTCACATCTACTGTCTGACCTCATATCTAACTGTCTGACCTCACATCTACTGTTTGACCTCACATCTACCTGTCTGACCTCACATCTACTGTCTGACCTCACATTTACCTGTCTGACCTCACATCTACCTGTCTGACCTCACATCTACTGTCTGACCTCATATCTACCTGTCTGACCTCACATCTACTGTTTGACCTCACATCTACCTGTCGGTCTCACATCTACTGTCTGACCTCACATCTACCTGTCTGACCTCACATCTACTGTCTGACCTCACCTCTACCTGTCTGACCTCACCTCTACCTGTCTGACCTCACATCTACTGTCTGACCTCACATCTACTGTCTGACCTCATATCTACTGTTTGACCTCACATCTACCTGTCGGTCTCACATCTACCTGTCTGACCTCACATCTACCTGTCTGACCTCACATCTACTGTCTGACCTCACCTCTACCTGTCTGACCTCACCTCTACCTGTCTGACCTCACATCTACTGTCTGACCTCATATCTACCTGTCTGACCTCACATCTACCTGTCTGACCTCACATCTACTGTCTGACCTCATATCTACCTGTCTGACCTCACCTCTACCTGTCTGACCTCACATCTACTGTCTGACCTCATATCTACCTGTCTGACCTCACCTCTACCTGTCTGACCTCACATCTACTGTCTGACCTCATATCTACCTGTCTGACCTCACATCTACCTGTCTGACCTCACATCTACTGTCTGACCTCATATCTACCTGTCTGACCTCATATCTACCTGTCTGACCTCACATCTACTGTCTGACCTCATATCTACCTGTCTGACCTCACATCTACTGTCTGACCTCATATCTACCAGTCTGACCTCATCTCTACCTGTCTGACCTCACATCTACCTGTCTGACCTCACCTCTACCTGTCTGACCTCACATCTACTGTCTGACCTCACATCTACCTGTCTGACCTCACCTCTACCTGTCTGACCTCACATCTACCTGTCTGACCTCACATCTACTGTCTGACCTCACATCTACTGTCTGACCTCATATCTACCTGTCTGACCTCACATCTACCTGTCTGACCTCACATCTACTGTCTGACCTCATATCTACTGTCTGACCTCATATCTACCTGTCTGACCTCACATCTACTGTCTGACCTCATATCTACCTGTCTGACCTCATATCTACCTGTCTGACCTCACATCTACTGTCTGACCTCATATCTACCAGTCTGACCTCATCTCTACCTGTCTGACCTCACATCTACCTGTCTGACCTCACCTCTACCTGTCTGACCTCACATCTACTGTCTGACCTCACATCTACCTGTCTGACCTCACCTCTACCTGTCTGACCTCACATCTACCTGTCTGACCTCACATCTACTGTCTGACCTCACATCTACCTGTCTGACCTCACATCTACTGTCTGACCTCACATCTACCTGTCTGACCTTACATCTACCTGTCTGACCTCACCTCTACCTGTCTGACCTCACCTCTACCTGTCTGACCTCACATCTACTGTCTGACCTCACATTTACCTGTCTGACCTCACATCTACCTGTCTGACCTCACATCTACTGTCTGACCTCATATCTACCTGTCTGACCTCACATCTACTGTTTGACCTCACATCTACCTGTCGGTCTCACATCTACTGTCTGACCTCACATCTACCTGTCTGACCTCACATCTACTGTCTGACCTCACCTCTACCTGTCTGACCTCACCTTTACCTGTCTGACCTCACATCTACCTGTCTGACCTCACATCTACTGTCTGACCTCACATCTACTGTCTGACCTCATATCTACTGTTTGACCTCACATCTACCTGTCGGTCTCACATCTACCTGTCTGACCTCACATCTACCTGTCTGACCTCACATCTACTGTCTGACCTCACATCTACCTGTCTGACCTCACATCTACTGTCTGACCTCACCTCTACCCGTCTGACCTCACCTCTACCTGTCTGACCTCACCTCTACCTGTCTGACCTCACATCTACCTGTCTGACCTCACATCTACTGTCTGACCTCAAATCTACCTGTCTGACCTCACATCTAATGTTTGACCTCATATCTACCTGTCTGACCTCACATCTACTGTCTGACCTCACATCTACCTGTCTGACCTCACATCTACTGTCTGACCTCACATCTACCTGTCTGACCTTACATCTACCTGTCTGACCTCACCTCTACTGTCTGACCTCACATCTACTGTCTGACCTCACATCTACTGTCTGACCTCATATCTACTGTTTGACCTCACATCTACCTGTCGGTCTCACATCTACCTGTCTGACCTCACATCTACCTGTCTGACCTCACATCTACTGTCTGACCTCACCTCTACCTGTCTGACCTCACCTCTACCTGTCTGACCTCACCTCTACCTGTCTGACCTCACATCTACCTGTCTGACCTCACATCTACTGTCTGACCTCAAATCTACCTGTCTGACCTCACATCTAATGTCTGACCTCATATCTACCTGTCTGACCTCACATCTACTGTCTGACCTCACATCTACCTGTCTGACCTCACATCTACTGTCTGACCTCACATCTACCTGTCTGACCTCACCTCTACTGTCTGACCTCACATCTACCTGTCTGACCTCACATCTACTGTCTGACCTCACATCTACCTGTCTGACCTCACATCTACCTGTCTGACCTCACATCTACCTGTCTGACCTCACATCTACCTGTCTGACCTCAAATCTACCTGTCTGACCTCACATCTAATGTCTGACCTCATATCTACCTGTCTGACCTCACATCTACTGTCTGACCTCACATCTACCTGTCTGACCTCACATCTACTGTCTTACCTCATATCTACCTGTCTGACCTCACCTCTACTGTCTGATCTCAACTCTACTGTCTGACCTCATATCTACCTGTCTGACCTCACCTCTACATGTCTGACCTCACATCTACCTGTCTGACCTCACATCTACTGTCTGACCTCACATCTACCTGTTTGACCTCACATCTACCTGTCTGACCTCACATCTACTGTCTGACCTCACATCTACTGTCTGACCTCACATCTACCTGTTTGACCTCACATCTACCTGTCTGACCTCACCTCTACCTGTCTGACCTCACATCTACCTGTCTGACCTCACATCTACTGTCTTACCTCACATCTACCTGTCTGACCTCACCTATACCTGTCTGACCTCACATCTACCTGTCTGACCTCACATCTACCTGTCTGACCTCACATCTACAGTCTTACCTCACCTCTACCTGTCTGACCTCACATCTACCTGTCTGACCTCACCTATACCTGTCTGACCTCACATCTAATGTCTGACCTCATATCTACCTGTCTGACCTCACATCAACTCATCTCTGTGACCTCACATCTACCTGTCTGACCTCACCTCTACCTGTCTGACCTCACATCTACCTGTCTGACCTCACATCTACCTGTCTGACCTCACCTATACCTGTCTGACCTCACATCTTCCTGTCTGACCTCACATCTACCTGTCTGACCTCACATCTACCTGTCTGACCTCACATCTACAGTCTTACCTCACCTCTACCTGTCTGACCTCACATCTACCTGTCTGACCTCACCTCTACTGTCTGACCTCACATCTACTGTCTTACCTCACATCTACCTGTCTGACCTCACATCAACTGTCTGACCTCACATCTACCTGTCTGACCTCACCTCTACCTGTCTGACCTCACATCTACCTGTCTGACCTCACCTCTACCTGTCTGACCTCACATCTACCTGTCTGACCTCACCTATACCTGTCTGACCTCACATCTTCCTGTCTGACCTCACCTCTACCTGTCTGACCTCACATCTACCTGTCTGACCTCACATCTACTGTCTGACCTCACATCTACCTGTCTGACCTCACATCTACCTGTCTGACCTCACATCTACTGTCTTACCTCACCTCTACCTGTCTGACCTCACATCTACCTGTCTGACCTCACCTATACCTGTCTGACCTCACATCTACCTGTCTGACCTCACCTCTACCTGTCTGACCTCACATCTACCTGTCTGACCTCACCTCTACTGTCTGACCTCACATCTACTGTCTGACCTCACATCTACCTGTCTGACCTCACCTCTACCTGTCTGACCTCGCCTCTACCTGTCTGACCTCACATCTACCTGTCTGACCTCACATCTACTGTCTGACCTCACATCTACCTGTCTGACCTCACCTCTACCTGTCTGACCTCACATCTACCTGTCTGACCTCACCTCTACCTGTCTGACCTCACCTCTACCTGTCTGACCTCACATCTACCTGTCTGACCTCACATCTACCTGTCTGACCTGCTTTTATCCTCCACTCCTTAAACTCAAATGTTCTTCATCAAGGGTGAAGTTTCACAGACACGTCAAGGAAGAAGATCCTGGACGAAGGTCACATGAAGAACATACGAGACTCACCTCGTAATTTGGGGGAATTCTGGCACCGAACCCCAAAGCTGAAAACCTTTTGTCACTGAGAGACAGAAGAGAAAAAACATGAATTAAAGATTTAGTTCCTGCAGGTTCAGAACTTTTCTTCTTCCTTCTTCTGCACCAGCTTTGATGAGAAGACGTTTGAAAGAAACAATTGTTCGTCTTTGAACGTTGAACACAAACAAAAACACAAAAACACCAAACATGTTGTTCATCTACTTTTTAGTGAGTTCATCTAATTACCTCCTTGGCAGAGGTATGCACTGAGTCAGTGCTTACGTTTTACTTCATGAAATTATTTCTTTACATCTTTTGACTGTAAAAAATATTTTTAAAAAGACGTAAGAAAAACTTTATTTTAAAAGAAAAACAAACTTAAACAAGAAAATAAGTTTTAAAAGGACACATTTTGATGAAAAAGGTTTTAATTCGAATGTTATTTTTGTGATTTTCAGTTTAATGTATAATAATTATTATGATATTTATAATAAAAAAACAGCATAACGTTTTCTTGTCAATAAAGTCAATTGATCAAAAAACTAGTTTCTTTAAACATCAATTTTTCTGATTTTATTGACATTTTTCAATCGTTTGTTTTGTCCTGATGTTCCTGACTTTTCACTTCCTGTCAGTATGACCTTCCTGCGACCTCTCGACCTCAAACTCAGAAACATGCTTCACGCCTAAATAAAGGAGCAGCTGATCTTTCCATCTCCCTCTAATGATGATGAAGATGATGATGATGATGATGATGATGATGATGATGATGAAGATGAAGATGAAGATGAAGATGAAGATGAAGATGAAGATGAAGATGAAGATGATGAAGATCATGATGAAGATCATGATGAAGATGATGATGATGATCACGAAGATGATGATGATGATGATGATGATGATGATGATGCTGATGATGATGAAGATGATGATGGTGAAGATGATGATGAAGATGAAGATGATGATGATGATGATGATGATGATGATGATGATGATGATGATGATGATGAAGATGATGAAGATGATGATGAAGATGATGATGGTGATGATGATGATGATGATGATGATGATGAAGATGATGATGATGATGATGATGATGATGATGATGATGATGATGAAGATGAAGATGAAGATGAAGATGAAGATGAAGATGAAGATGATGAAGATGAAGATGAGGATGAAGATGAGGATGAAGATGAAGATGAAGATGAAGATGAAGATGAAGATGAAGATGAAGATGAAGATGATGAAGATGACGATGAAGATGAAGATGAAGATGAAGATGATGATGAAGATGATGAAGATGATGAAGATGATGAAGATGATGAAGATGATGAAGATATATGTTTCCTCTCCTCCTGATGGAGTGATGGGAGATGAATCTGGCGTAGGAACCTCTCGTAGAGCTACAGCCCACACAGATAATGACTCATCATGAGAACTTGAAGCTTCATCAGTGAAGGATAAAAGCTTCGCCTACGTTTCTCTCCTCAGAGAGATTTTCAAAATAAAAGACAAGATCCAGAATCACAAGCGTTTATAAGTTTCTTCCAAATATTATATTATTTTTAATTCATTTGATGCTTCGGAGCTAAAATGTTTTTCAGATTCATGTAAATCCTTCACTTAAAAATATCTTCATTTACACTGAAATATATTTATGTTAAGCATTTCAAAGTGATTGACAGATGAAGAGTCTTATTGACACACTATTGATCTTGATTGATGACGTCACAGTATCTCCGCGGCAACGATCAATACATTTCTGATTTTTATTGAAATATTTTCTATTGATTCTTTTCAATAGGATCTGCTGTCACTCAAGAGAGGATCCGCTGTCACTCAAGAGAGGATCCGCTGTCGCTCAAGAGAGGATCCGCTGTCGCTCAAGAGAGGATCCGCTGTCGCTCAAGAGAGGATCCGCTGTCACTCAAGAGAGGATCCGCTGTCACTCAAGAGAGGATCCGCTGTCGCTCAAGAGAGGATCCGCTGTCGCTCAAGAGAGGATCCGCTGTCACTCAAGAGAGGATCCGCTGTCACTCAAGAGAGGATCCGCTGTCACTCAAGAGAGGATCCGCTGTCGCTCAAGAGAGGATCCGCTGTCGCTCAAGAGAGGATCCGCTGTCACTCAAGAGAGGATCCGCTGTCGCTCAAGAGAGGATCCGCTGTCGCTCAAGAGAGGATCCGCTGTCACTAAGAGAGGATCCGCTGTCACTCGCTGTCATAAGAGAGGATCCGCTGTCACTCAAGAGAGGATCCGCTGTCGCTCAAGAGGATCCGCTGTCACTCAAGAGAGGATCCGCTGTCACTCAAGAGAGGATCCGCTGTCACTCAAGAGAGGATCCGCTGTCGCCAAGAGAGGATCCGCTGTCACTCAAGAGAGGATCCGCTGTCACTCAAGAGAGGATCCGCTGTCACTCAAGAGAGGATCCGCTGTCGCTCAAGAGAGGATCTGCTGTCACTCAAGAGAGGATCCGCTGTCAAAGAGGATGCGCAAGAGAGGATCCGCTGTCGCTCAAGAGAGGATCCGCTGTCACTCAAGAGAGGATCCGCTGTCGCCGCGCCTAAGAGAGGATCCGTGTCGCCCAGAGAGGATCCGCTGTCGCTCAAGAGAGGATCCGCTGTCGCTCAAGAGAGGATCCGCTGTCGCTCAAGAGAGGATCCGCTGTCGCTCAAGAGAGGATCCGCTGTCGCTCAAGAGGAGGATCCGCTGTCTAAGAGAGGGATCCGCTGTCGCTAAGAGAGGATCCGCTGTCGCCAAGAGAGGATCCGCTGTCACTCAAGAGAGGATCCGCTGTCCAAGAGAGGATCCGCTGCCACAAGAGAGGATCCGCTGTCGCTGAGAGAGGATCTCGCTGTGCTCAAGAGAGGATCCGCTGTCGCTAAGAGAGGGGATCCGCTGTCGCTAAGAGAGGATCGCTGTCAGAGGTCCGCTGTCTAAGAGAGGATACGCTGTCAGAGAGGTCGTGTGAAGAGAGGATCGCGTCCAAGAGAGGATCCGTGTCGAAAAGAGGATGCGTCCTCAAGAGAGGATCCGCTGTCGCCAAGAGAGGATCCGCTGTCGCTCAAGAGAGGATCCGCTGTCGCTCAAGAGAGGATCTGCTGTCGCTCAAGAGAGGATCCGCTGTCGCTCAAGAGAGGATCCGTGTTCACTCAAGATAGGATCCGCTGTCGCTCAAGAGAGGATCCGCTGTCACTCAAGAGAGGATCCGCTGTCGCTCAAGAGAGGATCCGCTGTCACTCAAGAGAGGATCCGCTGTCACTCAAGAGAGGATCCGCTGTCACTCAAGAGAGGATCCGCTGTCACTCAAGATGGAGATGGTCATGATATCTTGATGGACCTTCAGCGCCGCCGTCGTGGCTGTAGAGTAGGCCAGAGGCTAAAGGCTAAGCTAACGGACAATCGGAGACGGGACAGACCATCGATCCTCACGATCACGATGATCAAGGGCCAGATCTAGAGATGTTGATCTTCACAGAGACCTTCACTGACTCCAGACGCTCTCGTGGACCTTCAGGACCGACAGAGACACATGCTTGAGGAGGTTTCATCATGTACGTGAATAAACGCAGGTGTAGACGTTACTGTGAAGAAAGTCTTGTGTTGTCAGGACTTAGAACTGTTGACTGTCAGCCTGCGCCCATACTATCTACCACGCCAGTCACATGATCATGTGACTACATTCCTCCGTCATTGTGTGGATCTTCTCACAGGAAGATGGCGCCGCAGCGTGTGATCCACACAATGACGGATTTAGAATCAACATCCTGACGTTCAGGACGTGCACAGAGTCAAACCTCTTCCTCCACCTGGGAGGTCTGATCATAACCTGGTCCACCTTCAGTCCCAGGTCATTCCTCTGGTGTAGAGACAGACTGTGACCACTAAGACAATCAGAAAGTAAACACCAGCTGTGAGGACGTCATCAGAGACTGCTTTGACACCATGGACTGGGAAATGAAGTCTCATGAGGACATGGAGGGTCAGACACAGATTCTTTAAATTCCTGCTAAGACTTAAATTCCTGAAGCTTGGACAAACTACTGTCTATCATGACCATCTCCCATGATGCAACACTATCATCAGTGAACACATGGAGCACCAATGCTCCTCCCATGATGCAACACTGTCATCAGTGAACACATGGAGCACCAATGCTCCTCCCATGATGCAATACTGTCATCAGTGAACACATGGAGCATCAACGCTCCTCCCATGATGCAACACTGTCATCGGTGAACACATGGAGCACCAATGCTCCTCCCATGATGCAACACTGTCATCAGTGAACACATGGAGCACCAATGCTCCTCCCATGATGCAATACTGTCATCAGTGAACACATGGAGCATCAATGCTCCTCCCATGATGCAACACTGTCATCGGTGAACACATGGAGCACCAATGCTCCTCCCATGATGCAATACTGTCATCAGTGAACACATGGAGCATCAATGCTCCTCCCATGATGCAACACTGTCATCAGTGAACACATGGAGCACCAATGCTCCTCCCATGATGCAACACTGTCATCAGTGAACACATGGAGCACCAATGCTCCTCCCATGATGCAACACTGTCATCAGTGAACACATGGAGCATCAATGCTCCTCCCATGATGCAATACTGTCATCAGTGAACACATGGAGCACCAATGCTCCTCCCATGATGCAATACTGTCATCAGTGAACACATGGAGCACCAATGCTCCTCCCATGATGCAACACTATCATCAGTGAACACATGGAGCACCAATGCTCCTCCCATGATGCAACACTGTCATCAGTGAACACATGGAGCATCAATGCTCCTCCCATGATGCAATACTGTCATCAGTGAACACATGGAGCACCAATGCTCCTCCCATGATGCAATACTGATCAACACTATCATCAGTGAACACATGGAGCACCAATGCTCCTCCCATGATGCAACACTGTCATCAGTGAACACATGGAGCACCACATGCTCCTCCCATGATCAACACTGTCACCTGAACACATGGAGCACCAATGCTCCTCCCATGATGCAACACTGTCATCAGTGAACACATGGAGCACCAATGCTCCTCCCATGATGCAACACTGTCATCAGTGACACATGGAGCACCAATGCTCCTCCCATGATGCAACACTAAAAAAAAAAAAAAGAAAAAAAAGAGAGACCAATGCTCCTCCCATGATGCAACACTGTCATCGGTGAACACATGGAGCATCAATGCTCCTCCCATGATGCAACACTGTCACCGGTGAACACATGGAGCACCAATGCTCCTCCCATGATGCAACACTGTCATCAGTGAACACATGGAGCACCAATGCTCCTCCCATGATGCAACACTGTCATCAGTGAACACATGGAGCACCAATGCTCCTCCCATGATGCAACACTGTCATCAGTGAAAATGAGCACCAATGCTCCTCCCGTGATGCAACACTGTCATCGGTGAACACATGGAGCACCAATGCTCCTCCCATGATGCAACACTCATGAGTTTGAGGACAGGAGTGAATCGTCTGTGTTGAGCTGGAACAAAAATTTCCCGAAGGAGACCCAGAGGATCAATCAAGTCATGATATGATTGACAGGATGTTGTTCGTTGTGACAACTCTTCTGTGACGTCAGCAGACGAACACACAACCTTACCTTCAGTGATCGTTCCACCGGTATGATCAACACGGAAAGATTTCTACCTTTTATTGAATTATAGTCTGAGATGTTTCTCCATCAATTATCCGACAGCAAACCTTGATGGATCCATGACAGCTGACTGACCTGTCGTAGTCCTGACAGATCTCGCCCACAGCGACCAGAGCTTTGAGATACTCGTTGGGCTGGTAGGGGTTGATGTAGTGCAGCGAGCAGCTGTTCCGAGGGTCTCCGTTGGAGGCTGTGAAGTCGATGGCAACCTGTGAACACGAGAGGATTCAAAGCCAACAGCAGAATAAATGATACGATGAAAGATGGAAAATGTCTTTTCAACATTTTCTCCTCCCACACAGAAGTTTTCAGCAAAACATGATTAATATTCACCAGAAATACAGGTTTGATTTTGAGCTTGAGATTTTTAACAGTCAGAGAACAACATTCAGAGAAAAAACAGTCAGAGAACAACAGTCAGAGGACAACATTCAGAGAAAAAACAGTCAGAGAAAAAAACAGTCAGAGGACAACAGTCAGAGGCAAAGTCAAAGAACAACAGTCAGAGAAAAACAGTCAGAGAAAAAACAGTCAGAGAACAACAGTCAGAGAAAAAACATTCAGAGAAAAAACAGTCAGAGGACAACAGTCAGAGGCAAAGTCAAAGAACAACAGTCAGAGAAAAAAACAGTCAGAAAAAAACAGTCAGAGAAAAAACAGTCAGAGGACAACATTCAGAGAAAAACATTCAGAGAAAAAACAGTCAGAGAAAAATAGTCAGAGGCAAAGTCAAAGAACAACAGTCAGAGGACAACATTCAGAGAAAAAACAGTCCAAGAAAAAAACAGCCAGAGGACAACAGTCAGAGAACAACATTCAGAGAAAAAACATTCAGAGAAAAAAACAGTCAGAGGACAACAGTCAGAGGCAAAGTCAAAGAACAACAGTCAGAGAAAAAACAGTCAGAGAAAAACAGTCAGAGAAAAAACAGTCAGAGAACAACAGTCAGAGAAAAAACAGTCAGAGAAAAACAGTCAGAGAAAAAACAGTCAGAGAACAACAGTCAGAGGACAACAGTCAGAGAAAAACAGTCAGAGAAAAACAGTCAGCCCAAACCCCCCCCCCCCCCCCACCAAAAAAACCCCCCAAAAAAAAAAAAAAAAAGAAAAAGTGAAAGAAAAATAGTCAGAGGACATCAGTCAGAGAACAACAGTCAGAGAAAAAACATTCAGAGAAAAAAAAAAAAAACAGTCAGAGGACAACAGTCAGAGGCAAAGTCAAAGAACAACAATCAGAGGACAACATTAAGAGAACAACAGTCAGAGAAAAAACAGTCAGAGGCAAAGTCAAAGAACAAAAGTCAGAGGAAAACAGTCAGAGGACAACATTAAGAGAACAACAGTCAGAGAAAAAACAGTCAGAGGCAAAGTCAAAGAACAAAAGTCAGAGGACAACATTGAAATAACAACAGTCAGAGAACAACAGTCAAAGAACAACAGTCAGAGGAAAACAGTCAACGAAAAACAGTCAGAGACAACAGTCACAAGACATTGGTCGGAGGAAAAATGTTTAGAAACTTGAAATGAGCTACAACAGTTTCAACACAAACACAATGAACGACAACATCAGTGACAACAACTCACGGTGAAGTGGATCTGACATCCTCCCATGATGTAGTCCAGGAAGGAGTAGACTCTGTGGAGCTGAAGACGAACCAGAGGAAACCAGAGTCCAGATCAGAACAAGTTGTTGAAAGATCTGACATCATGAGTCAGTCTTGAGTGACTCATGATGTCAGTCTTGAGTGACTCATGAGTATCTGTGATCATGATAGTTTAGATAGTTAGTATGATGTGATAGAGTTGAGTGACTCAGATGTCAGTCTTGAGTGACTAGAGTAGTCTTGAGACTGATCAGAGAGACTAGTTCTGAGAGAGTGAGTGACTCATGATGTCAGTCTTGAGTGACTCATGATGTCAGTCTTGAGTGACTGATGCCAGTCTTGAGTGACTCATGAGTCAGTCTTGAGTGACTCATGATGTCAGTCTTGAGTGACTCATGATGTCAGTCTTGAGTGACTGATGTCAGTCTTGAGTGACTCATGAGTCAGTCTTGAGTGACTCATGATGTCAGTCTTGAGTGACTCATGATGTCAGTCTTGAGTGACTCATGATGTCAGTCTTGAGTGACTCATGTCAGTCTTGAGTGACTCATGAGTCAGTCTTGAGTGACTCATGATGTCAGTCTTGAGTGACTCATGATGTCAGTCTTGAGTGACTGATGAGTCAGTCTTGAGTGACTCATGAGTCAGTCTTGAGTGACTCATGAGTCAGTCTTGAGTGACTGATGTCAGTCTTGAGTGACTCATGAGTCAGTCTTGAGTGACTCATGAGTCAGTCTTGAGTGACTCATGATGTAGTCTTGAGTGATGATGTCAGATTGAGTGACTCATGAGTCAGTCTTGAGTGACTCATGAGTCAGTCTTGAGTGACTCATGAGTCAGTCTTGAGTGACTCATGATGTCAGTCTTGAGTGACTCATGATGTCAGTCTTGAGTGACTCATGATGTCAGTCTTGAGTGACTGATGTCAGTCTTGAGTGACTCATGATGTCAGATCTTTCAAACTGAGAAACCTGGTGTTTGACAAATGTCTCTAGTTCAACACTGAACAAAACTCACACACACAGTCACACACACTCTCACACTCATACACACACACTCTCACACTCGTACACACACACTCTCACACTCGTACACACACTCACACACACTCTCACACTCATACACACACACTCTCACACTCAGACACACACACTCTCACACTCAGACACACACACAGTCACACACTCTCACACTCACACACACTCTCACACTCATACACACACTCTCACACTCAATCACACTCACACACACTCACACAGACTCACACACTCACACACACACTCTCACACTCACATTCACACACACACTCTCACACACATACTCACACACACTCACACTCATACAAACACACAGACTCACAACTCTCCGTCAATCAAGAAAGTACCTTGAGATCTGCTAAGATGACGACTCCAGAGTTTTTATAGTTTCTTTTCTTCTGCTTATACTTTGGATTCACACAATCCCAGGATACCTTGAAGAGACGACAACACGAGTCAACACGAGTCAACACGAGTCAACAAGAGTCAACAAGAGTCAACAAGAGTCAACACGAGTCAACAAGAGTCGACACGAGTCAACACGAGTCGACACGAGTCAACAAGAGTCAACACGAGTCAACACGAGTCAACAAGAGTCAACACGAGTCAACAAGAGTCAACAAGAGTCGACACGAGTCGACACGAGTGGACACGAGTCGACACGAGTCGACAAGAGTCAACAAGAGTCAACAAGAGTCGACAAGAGTCGACAAGAGTCAACAAGAGTCAACAAGAGTCAACAGAAGTCAACAAGAGTCGACACGAGTCAACACGAGTCGACACGAGTCAACAAGAGTCAACACGAGTCAACACGAGTCAACAAGAGTCAACAAGAGTCAACAAGAGTCAACAAGAGTCAACACGAGTCAACAAGAGTCAACACGAGTCAACAAGAGTCGACACGAGTCGACACGAGTCAACAAGAGTCAACACGAGTCGACACGAGTCAACAAGAGTCAACAAGAGTCAACAAGAGTCAACAAGAGTCAACACGAGTCAACACGAGTCAACAAGAGTCAACAAGAGTCGACACGAGTCGACACGAGTCAACACGAGTCAACACGAGTCAACAAGAGTCGACACGAGTCGACACGAGTCAACAAGAGTCAACACGAGTCGACACGAGTCGACAAGAGTCGACACGAGTCAACAAGAGTCAACACGAGTCAACACGAGTCAACACGAGTCAACAAGAGTCAACACGAGTCAACACGAGTCAACACGAGTCAACACGAGTCAACACGTGTCAACACGAGTCAACACGAGTCAACACGAGTCAACACGAGTCAACACGAGTCAACACGAGTCAACACGAGTCAACACGAGTCAACACGAGTCAACACGAGTCAACACGAAGGTCAACACGAGTCAACACGAAGTCAACACGAGGTCAACACGAGTCAACAAGAGTCAACACGAGGCCAACAAGAGTCGACACGGAGTCGACACGAGTGGACACAGTGAGCGACACGAGTCGACAAGAGTCAACAAGAGTCAACAAGAGTCGACAAGAGTCAACAAGAGTCAACAAGAGTCAACAGGAGTCAACAGAAGTCAACAAGAGTCGACACGAGTCAACACGAGTCGACACGAGTCAACAAGAGTCAACACGAGTCAACACGAGTCAACAAGAGTCAACAAGAGTCAACAAGAGTCAACAAGAGTCAACACGAGTCAACAAGAGTCAACACGAGTCAACAAGAGTCGACACGAGTCGACATGAGTCAACAAGAGTCAACACGAGTCGACACGAGTCAACAAGAGTCAACAAGAGTCAACAAGAGTCAACACGAGTCAACACGAGTCAACAAGAGTCGACACGAGTCGACACGAGTCAACACG
>JACEEU010000813.1:2500-20000 GCA_016630915.1 Callionymus lyra | reverse complement strand
TGTAAACATGGTGACATCACTCTGGTGCAGGTGTCTCTAGAAGATCTACATCAGTGAAGAACATGTTAATAAATATATATTTATGTAAACATGGTGACATCACTCTGGTGCAGGTGTCTCTAGAAGATCTACATCAGTGAAGAACATGTTAATAAATATATATTTATGTAAACATGGTGACATCACTCTGGTGCAGGTGTCTCTAGAAGATCTACATCAGTGAAGAACATGTTAATAAACTAAATATATATTTATGTAAACATGGTGACATCACTCTGGTGCAGGTGTCTCTAGAAGATCTACATCAGTGAAGAACATGTTAATAAACTAAATATATATTTATGTAAACATGGTGACATCACTCTGGCGCAGGTGTCTCTAGAAGATCTACATCAGTGAAGAACATGTTAATAAACTAAATATATATTTATGTAAACATGGTGACATCACTCTGGCGCAGGTGTCTCTAGAAGATCTACATCAGTGAAGAACATGTTAATAAACTAAATATATATTTATGTAAACATGGTGACATCACTCTGGTGCAGGTGTCTCTAGAAGATCTACATCAGTGAAGAACATGTTAATAAACTAAATATATATTTATGTAAACATGGTGACATCACTCTGGCGCAGGTGTCTCTAGAAGATCTACATCAGTGAAGAACATGTTAATAAACTAAATATATATTTATGTAAACATGGTGACATCACTCTGGCGCAGGTGTCTCTAGAAGATCTACATCAGTGAAGAACATGTTAATAAACTAAATATATATTTATGTAAACATGGTGACATCACTCTGGCGCAGGTGTCTCTAGAAGATCTACATCAGTGAAGAACATGTTAATAAATATATATTTATGTAAACATGGTGACATCACTCTGGCGCAGGTGTCTCTAGAAGATCTACATCAGTGAAGAACATGTTAATAAACTAAATATATATTTATGTAAACATGGTGACATCACTCTGGTGCAGGTGTCTCTAGAAGATCTACATCAGTGAAGAACATGTTAATAAATATATATTTATGTAAACATGGTGACATCACTCTGGCGCAGGTGTCTCTAGAAGATCTACATCAGTGAAGAACATGTTAATAAATATATATTTATGTAAACATGGTGACATCACTCTGGCGCAGGTGTCTCTAGAAGATCTACATCAGTGAAGAACATGTTAATAAATATATATATATTTATGTAAACATGGTGACATCACTCTGGCGCAGGAGTCTCTAGAAGATCTACATCAGTGAAGAACATGTTAATAAATATATATTTATGTAAACAGAGTAACTTCAGGTGGTATTTCCAACGCATTACTAACAAACTTTACGTCTTTAATGAATAAATCTCACGATGATGTGTTTCTTCAACAAGTAGAAACTTTATAAACATCTGTAGTTAAGATTAATATATAAACATAGATAGGATCTGGAGAACCCGGAGTAAACATCTGTAGTTAAGATTAATATATAAACATAGATAGGATCTGGAGAACCCGGAGTAAACATCTGTAGTTAAGATTAATATATAAACATAGATAGGATCTGGAGAACCCGGAGTAAACGTCACGAGTGGATCCAGAGGTTCAGCTTCTATAGTTGAAGTAACACCTGAAGAAGATCAAATCTTCCAACAGAGCTGTTAGTGAATCATTGGAGGCAGAAATAAATCTTTGATAAAACACTAAAATCAAAGGTTTGAAGACGAAGATGTTGTCGATACTTTTGTGACGCGACGTGTTGAGAGATTGAACTGAAGATAGATTTAAATAAAGTGTTTGAGATGATTCTGCGTCAAAGAGCCAGACTTCAATCCAACATGTTGCTGCAGAGAATCTAACATGTTGCTGCAGAGAAACATGTTGCTGCAGAGAATCTAACATGTTGCTGCAGAGAATCTAACATGTTGCTGCAGAGAATATAACATGTTGCTGCAGAGAATCTAACATGTTGCTGCAGAGAATCCAACATGTTGCTGCAGAGAATATAACATGTTGCTGCAGAGAATCTAACATGTTGCTGCAGAGAATCTAACATGTTGCTGCAGAGAATCTAACATGTTGCTGCAGAGAATCTAACATGTTGCTGCAGAGAATCTAACATGTTGCTGCAGAGAATCTAACATGTTGCTGCAGATAATATAACAGTGCTGAGAGAATCTAACATTCTGCAGAGAATCCAACATCTGCAGAGAATATAACAGTGAGAGAATCTAACAGTTGCTGCAGAGAATCTAACATGTTGCTGAGAGAATCTAACATGTTGCTGCAGAGAATATAACATGTTGCTGCAGAGAATATAACATGTCTGCAGAGAATCCAACATGTTGCTGCAGAGAATCTAACATGTTGCTGCAGAGAATCTAACATGTTGCTGCAGAGAATCTAACATGTGCAGAGAATTAACATGTTGCTGCAGAGAATCTAACATGTTGCTGCAGAGAATAAACAGTGCTGCAGAGAATCTAACATGTTGCTGCAGAGAATCCAACAGGCTCAGAGAATATAACATGTTGCTGCAGAGAATCTAACATGTTGCTGCAGAGAATATAACATGTTGCTGCAGAGAATCTAAATGTTGTGCAGAGAATCTAAGTTCTCAGAGAATATAACATTTGCTGCAGAGAATCCAACATGTTGTCAGAGAATATAACATGTTGCTGCAGAGAATCTAACATGTTCTGCAGAGAATCTAACATGTTGGTGCAGAGAATCCAACATGTTGCTGCAAAGAATCTAACTGTTGCTGAGAGAATCTAACATGTTGCTGCAGAGAATCCAACATGTTGCTGCAGAGAATCTAACATGTTGCTGCAGAGAATCTAACATGTGCTGCAGAGAATCCAACATGTTGCTGCAGAGAATCTAACATGTTGCTGCAGAGAATCTAACATGTTGCTGCAGAGAATCCAACATGTTGCTGCAGAGAATCCAACATGTTGCTGCAGAGAATCTAACATGTTGCTGCAGAGAATCTAACATGTTGCTGCAGAGAATCCAACATGTTGCTGCAGAGAATCTAACATGTTGCTGCAGAGAATCTAACATGTTGCTGCAGAGAATCTAACATGTTGCTGCAGAGAATCTAACATGTTGCTGCAGAGAATCTAACATGTTGCTGCAGAGAATCTAACATGTTGCTGCAGAGAATCCAACATGTTGCTGCAGAGAATCTAACATGTTGCTGCAGAGAATCTAACATGTTGCTGCAGAGAATCTAACATGTTGCTGCAGAGAATCTAACATGTTGCTGCAGAGAATCTAACATGTTGCTGCAGAGAATCCAACATGTTGCTGCAGAGAATCTAACATGTTGCTGCAGAGAATCTAACATGTTGCTGCAGAGAATCTAACATGTTGCTGCAGAGAATCCAACATGTTGCTGCAGAGAATCCAACATGTGCTGCAGAGAATCTAACATGTGCTGCAGAGAATCTAACATGTTGCTGCAGAGAATCCAACAGTGCTGCAGAGAATCTAACATGTTGCTCAGAGAATCTAACATGTGGCAGAGAATCCAACATGTTGCTGCAGAGAATCTAAATGTTGCTGCAGAGAATCTAACATGTTGCTGAGAGAATCCAACAGTTGCTGCAGAGAATCCAACATGTTGCTGCAGAGAATCTAACATGTGCTGCAGAGAATCTAACATGTTGCTGCAGAGAATCCAACATGTTGCTGAGAGAATCTAACATGTGCGAGAGAATCTAACATGTTGCTGAGAGAATCTAACATGTTGCTGCAGAGAATCCAACATGTTGCTGCAGAGAATCTAACATGTTGCTGCAGAGAATCTAACATGTTGCTGCATAGAATCCAACATGTTGCTGCAGAGAATCTAACATGTTGCTGCAGAGAATCTAACATGTTGCTGCAGAGAATCTAACATGTTGCTGCAGAGAATCCAACATGTGCAGATCTTCAGGTCAGTTGTTGAAGGTCGAACACTTTCTCGTTCAATAGATTCGTCTCCGGAGAGACGAGCTTCCTGTCTGTGTTGTCATGGCAACGGCCTGCCAGTGGCGTCAGCATCTGATCCGACGCAGATGTCAGTATTAACTGCTTTACAACAACAGACGCTCACGACAAGAAGTGACGGCAACTTGAGCAGCAGAGACGACAGAGTTAATGTGTGATCTGACGGATTTAAGAAATTACTTAATAAATGTCTGTAGTTAAGATTAAATATATAAACATATGTATTTAAGAAATGACTTTATAAACGTCTGTAGTTAAGATTAAATATATAAACATCTGTATTTAAGAAATGACTTTATAAATGTCTGTAGTTAAGATATAAATATTTAAAGATCTGTAGTTAAAACAAAATATAAAAACATCTGTAGTTAAGACATAAATATATAAACATATGTAGTTAAGATATAAATATATAAACATCTGTAGTTAAAACATAAATATATAAACATCTGTAGTTAAGATATAAATATATAAACATCTGTAGTTAAGACATAAATATATAATAATCTGTAGTTAAGATATAAATATATAAACATCTGTAGTTAAGACATAAATATATAAACATCTGTAGTTAAGATATAAATATATAAACATCTGTAGTTAAAACAAAATATAAAAACATCTGTAGTTAAGACATGAATATATAAACATCTGTAGTTAAGATATAAATATAAAAACATCTGTAGTTAAGATATAAATATATAAACATCTGTAGTTAAAACATAAATATATAAACAGCTGTAGTTAAAACAAAATATAAAAACATCTGTAGTTAAAATATAAATATATAAACATCTGTAGTTAAGATATAAATATATAAACAGCTGTAGTTAAAACATAAATATAAAAACATCTGTAGTTAAAATATAAATATATAAACATCTGTAGTTAAGATATAAATATATAAACAGCTGTAGTTAAAACATAAATATAAAAACATCTGTAGTTAAAATATAAATATATAAACATCTGTAGTTAAGATATAAATATATAAACATCTGTAGTTAAAACAAAATATAAAAACATCTGTAGTTAAGATATAAATATAAAAATATCTGTAGTTAAGATATAAATATATAAACATCTGTAGTTAAAACATAAATATATAAACATCTGTAGTTAAGATATAAATATATAAACATCTGTAGTTAAGACATAAATATATAAACATCTGTAGTTAAGATATAAATATATAAACATCTGTAGTTAAGACATAAATATATAAACATCTGTAGTTAAGATATAAATATAAAAACATCTGTAGTTAAAACAAAATATAAAAACATCTGTAGTTAAGACATAAATATATAAACATCTGTAGTTAAGATATAAATATAAAAACATCTGTAGTTAAGATATAAATATATAAACATCTGTAGTTAAAACATAAATATATAAACAGCTGTAGTTAAAACAAAATATAAAAACATCTGTAGTTAAAATATAAATATATAAACATCTGTAGTTAAGATATAAATATATAAACATCTGTAGTTAAGACATAAATATATAAACATCTGTAGTTAAGATATAAATATATAAACATCTGTAGTTAAAACAAAATATAAAAACATCTGTAGTTAAGACATAAATATATAAACATCTGTAGTTAAGATATAAATATATAAACATCTGTAGTTAAGATATACATATATAAACATCTTTAGTTAAAACATAAATATATAAACAGCTGTAGTTAAAACAAAATATAAAAACATCTGTAGTTAAAATATAAATATATAAACATCTGTAGTTAAGATATAAATATATAAACAGCTGTAGTTAAAACATAAATATAAAAACATCTGTAGTTAAAATATAAATATATAAACATCTGTAGTTAAGATATAAATATATAAACAGCTGTAGTTAAAACATAAATATAAAAACATCTGTAGTTAAAATATAAATATATAAACATCTGTAGTTAAGATATAAATATATAAACATCTGTAGTTAAAACAAAATATAAAAACATCTGTAGTTAAGATATAAATATAAAAATATCTGTAGTTAAGATATAAATATATAAACATCTGTAGTTAAGACATAAATATATAAACATCTGTAGTTAAGATATAAATATATAAACATCTGTAGTTAAAACAAAATATAAAAACATCTGTAGTTAAGATATAAATATATAAACATCTGTAGTTAAGACATAAATATATAAACATCTGTAGTTAAGACATGAATATATAAACATCTGTAGTTAAGACAGGAATATATAAACATCTGTAGTTAAAACAAAATATAAAAACATCTGTAGTTAAGATATAAATATAAAAAACATCTGTAGTTAAGACATAAATATATAAACATCTGTAGTTAAGATATAAATATAAAAATATCTGTAGTTAAGATATAAATATATAAACATCTGTAGTTAAAACATAAATATATAAACAGCTGTAGTTAAAACAAAATATAAAAACATCTGTAGTTAAAACAAAATATAAAAACATCTGTAGTTAAGATATAAATATATAAACATCTGTAGTTAAGATATAAATATAAAAACATCTGTAGTTAAGATATAAATATATAAACATCTGTAGTTAAAACATTAAATATATAAACAGCTGTAGTTAAAACAAAATATAAAAACATCTTTAGTTAAGACATAAATATATTAACATCTGTAGTTAATATATAAACATCTGTAGTTAAGATATAAATATATAAACAGCTTTAGTTAAAACATAAATATATAAACAGCTGTAGTTAAAACAAAATATAAAAACATCTGTAGTTAAAATATAAATATATAAACATCTGTAGTTAAGACATAAATATATAAACATCTGTAGTTAATATATAAATATATAAACATCTGTAGTTAAGATATAAATATATAAACAGCTTTAGTTAAAACATAAATATATAAACAGCTGTATTTAAAACAAAATATAAAAACATCTGTAGTTAAAACATAAATATATAAACATCTGTAGTTAAGACATAAATATATAAACATCTGTAGTTAAGATATAAATATATAAACAGCTTTAGTTAAAACATAAATATATAAACATCTGTAGTTAAGATATAAATATATAAACAGCTTTAATTAAAACATAAATATAAAAACATCTGTAGTTAAGATATAAATATATAAACATCTGTAGTTAAGATATAAATATATAAACAGCTTTAGTTAAAACATAAATATATAAACAGCTGTAGTTAAAACATAAATATATAAACAGCTGTAGTTAAAACATAAATATAAAAACATCTGTAGTTAAAATATAAATATATAAACATCTGTAGTTAAGATATAAATATATAAACATCTGTAGTTAAAACATAAATATATAAACAGCTGTAGTTAAAACAAAATATAAAAACATCTGTAGTTAAAACAAAATATAAAAACATCTGTAGTTAAGATATAAATATATAAACATCTGTAGTTAAGATATAAATATAAAAACATCTGTAGTTAAGATATAAATATATAAACATCTGTAGTTAAAACATAAATATATAAACAGCTGTAGTTAAAACAAAATATAAAAACATCTGTAGTTAAGACATAAATATATTAACATCTGTAGTTAATATATAAACATCTGTAGTTAAGATATAAATATATAAACAGCTTTAGTTAAAACATAAATATATAAACAGCTGTAGTTAAAACAAAATATAAAAACATCTGTAGTTAAAATATAAATATATAAACATCTGTAGTTAAGACATAAATATATAAACATCTGTAGTTAATATATAAATATATAAACATCTGTAGTTAAGATATAAATATATAAACAGCTTTAGTTAAAACATAAATATATAAACAGCTGTAGTTAAAACAAAATATAAAAACATCTGTAGTTAAAACATAAATATATAAACATCTGTAGTTAAGACATAAATATATAAACATCTGTAGTTAAGATATAAATATATAAACAGCTTTAGTTAAAACATAAATATATAAACATCTGTAGTTAAGATATAAATATATAAACAGCTTTAATTAAAACATAAATATAAAAACATCTGTAGTTAAGATATAAATATATAAACATCTGTAGTTAAGATATAAATATATAAACAGCTTTAGTTAAAACATAAATATATAAACAGCTGTAGTTAAAACATAAATATATAAACAGCTGTAGTTAAAACATAAATATAAAAACATCTGTAGTTAAAATATAAATATATAAACATCTGTAGTTAAGATATAAATATATAAACATCTGTAGTTAAAACATAAATATAAAAACATCTGTAGTTAAAATATAAATATATAAACATCTGTAGTTGAGATATAAATATAAAAACATCTGTAGTTAAAACATAAATATAAAAACATCTGTAATTACGATATAAATATATAAACATCTGTAGTTAAGATATAAATATATAAACATCTGTAGTTAAGATATGAATATATAAACAGCTGTAGTTAAAACATAAATATAAAAACATCTGTAGTTAAGATATACATATATAAACATCTGTAGTTAAGATATAAATATAAAAACATCTGTAGTTAAGATATAAATATATAAACATCTGTAGTTAAGATACAAATATAAAAAACATCTGGAGTTAAGATATACAGTAAATATATAAACATCTGTAGTTAAGATATAAATATAAAAACATCTGTAGTTAAGATATTAATATATAAACATCTTTAGTTAAGATATAAATATAAAAACATCTGTAGTTAAGATATTAATATATAAACATCTGTAGTTAAGATATTAATATATAAACATCTTTAGTTAAGATATAAATATATAAACATCTGTAGTTAAGATATAAATATAAAAACATCTGGAGTAAAGATATAACTATATAAAGATCTGTAGTTAAAACATACATATATAAACATCTGTAGTTAAGATTAAATATATTAACATCTGTAGTTAAGATATAAATATAAAAACATCTGGAGTTAAGATATAAATATATAAACAGCTGTAGTTAAAACATAAATATATAAAGATCTGTAGTTAAAACATAAATATATAAACAGCTGTAGTTAAAACATAAATATAAAAACATCTGTAGTTAAGATATAAATTTATAAACATCTGTAGTTAAGATATAAATATAAAAACATCTGGAGTTAAGATATAAATATATAAACATCTGTAGTTAAGATATAAATATAAAAACATCTGTAGTTAAGATATAAATATATAAACATCTGTAGTTAAGACATAAATATAAAAACATCTGGAGTTAAGATATAAATATATAAAGATCTGTAGTTAAGACATAAATACAAAAACATCTGTAGTTAAAACATAAATATATAAACATCTGTAGTTAAAACATAAATATATAAACAGCTGTAGTTAAAACAAAATATAAAAACATCTGTAGTTAAAATATAAATATATAAACATCTGTAGTTAAAACATAAATATATAAACATCTGTAGTTAAAACATAAATATATAAACAGCTGTAGTTAAAACAAAATATATAAACATCTGTAGTTAAGACATAAATATATAAACATTTGTAGTTAAGACATGAATATAAAAACATCTGTAGTTAAGACATACATATATAAACATCCGTAGTTAAGACATGAATATAAAAACATCTGTAGTTAAGACATACATATAAAAACATCCGTAGTTAAGACATGAATATAAAAACATTTGTAGTTAAGACATACATATAAAAACATCTGTAGTTAAGACATAAATATAAAAACATCTGTAGTTAAGACATACATATAAAAACATCTGTAGTTAAGACGTAAATATAAAAACATCTGTAGTTAAGACATACATATAAAAACATCTGTAGTTAAGATATAAATATAAAAACATCTGGAGTTAAGACTTAAATATAAAAACATCTGTAGTTAAGATATAAATATAAAAACATCTGGAGTTAAGACATAAATATATAAACATCTGTAGTTAAAACATACATATAAAAACATCTGTAGTTAAGACATACATATATAAACATCTGTACTTAAGATATAAATATAAAAACATCTGGAGTTAAGACATAAATATATAAACATCTGGAGTTAAGACATACATATAAAAACATCTGTAGTTAAGACATACATATATAAACATCTCTAGTTAAGATATAATTATAAAAACATCTGTAGTTAAGACATACATATAAAAACATCTGTAGTTAAGACATAAATATAAAAACATCTGTAGTTAAGATATAAATATAAAAACATCTGGAGTTAAGACATAAATATATAAACATCTGTAGTTAAGACATACATATAAAAACATCTGTAGTTAAGACATACATATAAAAACATCTGGAGTTAAAACATATAAACCTTGTCATCGAGCTTCTTGGCGCAGAAAAACATCTCCACGTATCCATTGTTGCCTGAGATTTCCTCGGCGTTGACCTGCAGGAACGAAACATGAGGAAGTGATGAGACGTCAATCATTTGTCGACTTGTTTACACTCATGATTACTCGATACATAAGTTTCATGTTTTTTTCATTTCATAGAAATACAGACGTTATATTTGCAAATGACTTTTTTTAAAAGAACTCGGATGAAGAAGTCGTTGTTGTTAGAATCTTGTTGTGAAACTTTGTTATTATTGTTTATTTTTGGACAACATCACGAGTGAGAGCAGATGCTTCCACAGAAGTCAACTCTTGCTTCTCCCTGCGCGGCGTCTGCCCACGAGTTCGACATTCACTCAGTGTTCAACATTCACTCTCAGTGTTCAACATTCACTCTCAGTGTTCAACATTCACTCTCAGTGTTCAACATTCACTCTCAGTGTTCAACATTCACTCTCAGTGTTCAACATTCACTCTCAGTGTTCAACATTCACTCTCAGTGTTCAACATTCACTCTCAGTGTTCAACATTCACTCTCAGTGTTCAACATTCACTCTCAGTGTTCAACATTCACTCTCAGTGTTCAACATTCACTCTCAGTGTTCAACATTCACTCTCAGTGTTCAACATTCACACTCAGTGTTCAACATTCACACTCAGTGTTCAACATTCACACTCAGTGTTCAACATTCACTCTCAGTGTTCAACATTCACTCTCAGTGTTCAACATTCACTCTCAGTGTTCAACATTCACACTCAGTGTTCAACATTCACTCTCAGTGTTCAACATTCACTCTCAGTGTTCAACATTCACACTCAGGTGTTCACACTCAGTGTTCAACATTCACACTCAGTGTTCAACATTCACACTCAGTGTTCAACATTCACACTCACGAGTTCAACATTCACACTCAGTGTTCAACATTCACACTCAGTGTTCAACATTCACACTCACGAGTTCAACATTCACACTCACGAGTTCAACATTCACACTCAGTGTTCAACATTCACACTCAGTGTTCAACATTCACACTCAGTGTTCTTCACTGATAATCTGGAGCCAACGATGCAGGAAAACTGAAATCAGAGTTTTCAGGTTTTTACCGTGATGGTGGATTTTCCTGCGTATTTTCCATATTTCAGCAACAAAGGTTTCACCATCTTCTTCTGGGCCACGATCTGAAGAGAAAACACACTTCAATCTAGATGAAGAAGAAGAAGAAGATGACGAAGAAGAAGAAGACTTTTGACTTTAAAAAATACTTTATTTCAAGGGTTTTTTACAATATTTCCATATAAAGTCAATACTTCAGTCGAGCCAGTGTGTAAATTGTAGAAGGTTTTCTGTCATTTTAAAAATATGTCTATTTTCTCCCCATTTTCTAAAAACATCTCAGTGTTATTGTGAATCTGTGGAAGCAGAACTTGGTGGTCAGGAGTGTTGTTGTTGTCCCGGACCTCAGGGCTCAGGTGCAGGTCCAGGAAGAGGTTCTGCTGGGTCCGGCTCCATCCGTCCATGTAATAGTAGAGTTCCTTCTGGACCGTGATCATTTGGTTCGTCCAGTGATGTCCAGAGAACCTCACAGTATCCGCAGTAATGTGTCCACGAGTCAGAGATATTGTCCTGCTTCTGACCAGCGCCCCCGTCAGCCCAGGTAAAGTACTGCTTCTGACCAGCGCCCCCGTCAGCCCAGGTAAAGTACTGCTTCTGACCAGCGCCCCCGTCAGCCCAGGTAAAGTACTGCTTCTGACCAGCGCCCCCGTCAGCCCAGGTAAAGTACTGCTTCTGACCAGCGCCCCCGTCAGCCCAGGTAAAGTACTGCTTCTGACCAGCGCCCCCGTCAGCCCATGTAAAGTACTGCTTCTGACCAGCGCCCCCGTCAGCCAGGTAAAGTATGCTTCTACCAGCGCCCCGTCAGCTGTAAAGTACGGCTTCTGACCAGCGCCCCCGTCAGCCCATGTAAAGTACTGCTTCTGACCAGCGCATACCATGATTGTGGCTCCATTTAAAAACTTTAAAAACACATTTAAAAACTTTAAAAACACCTGATGAAAAGAAGGTTCATTGTTAAAGTTTAAAAGATTCAAATGTATTTCTAATGGGTATATACTAGCATTCCAGATGTATTTCTAATGGGTATATACTACATACAAACAAAGGTGTTGCTTGAACTTCCTCTCCAAGGCCATGTTGGTATATCCAGCACTTGTACTTTCCAGGCAGGCCAGACTTATCAATCTTATACAGCCAATCCTCAACTTCTTTTACGGTGCTGGAGATGCTGTTCTTGTCTGACAGGGAATCAGGTGACCCTCCATCAGGTGACTCTTCATCAGGTGACCCTCCATCAGGTGACTCTTCATCAGGTGACCCTCCATCAGGTGACTCTCCATCAGGTGACTCTTCATCAGGTGACTCTTCATCAGGTGACCCTCCATCATGTGACTCTCCATCAGGTGACTCTTCATCAGGTGACTCTTCATCAGGTGACCCTCCATCAGGTGACTCTTCATCAGGTGACCTCTTCCATCAGGTGACTCTCCATCAGGTGACTCTTCCATCAGGTGACTCTTCATCAGGTGACCCTTCATCAGGTGACTCTTCATCAGGTGACCCTCCATCAGGGGTGACTGCCATCAGGTGACTCCTTCATCCGGTGACCTCCATCAGGTGACTCTTCACAGGTGACTCTTCATCAGGTGACCCTCCATCAGGTGACTCTTCATCAAACCCCATCAGGTGACCCTCCATCAGGTGACCCTTCATCAGGTGACTCTTCATCAGGTGACTCTTCATCAGGTGACTCTTCATCAGGTGACTCTTCATCAGGTGACTCTCAGGTACTCTCCATCAGGTGACTCTTCATCAGGTGACCCTCCATCAGGTGACTCTTCATCAGGTGACTCTCCATCAGGTGACTCTTCATCAGGTGACTCTTCATCAGGTGACTCTCCATCAGGTGACTCTTCATCAGGTGACTCTTCATCAGGTGACTCTCCATCAGGTGACTCTTCATCAGGTGACTCTTCATCAGGTGACTCTTCATCAGGTGACTCTTCATCAGGTGACTCTTCATCAGGTGACTCTTCATCAGGTGACTCTTCATCGACTCTTCATCAGGTGACTCTCCTCATCAGGTGACTCTTCATCAGGTGACTCTTCATCAGGTGACTCTTCATCAGGTGACTCTTCATCAGGTGACTCTTCATCAGGTGACTCTTCATCAGGTGACTCTTCATCAGGTGACTCTTCATCAGGTGACTCTTCATCAGGTGACTCTTCATCAGGTGACTCTTCATCAGGTGACTCTTCATCAGGTGACCCTTCATCAGGTGACTCTTCATCAGGTGACTCTTCATCAGGTGACTCTTCATCAGGTGACTCTCCATCAGGTGACTCTTCATCAGGTGACTCTCCATCAGGTGACCCTTCATCAGGTGACTCTTCATCAGGTAATAAAAGTTGTCCACCTTGACCAGGAACCTGATCCAGATCCTCCGTTTCTCAGGCTGCACCAGCGGAAGAAACTGCTCCAGGACCCATCACAACCTCCTCCACCAGACGTCCCACCAGGTCCAGTCTGGTCACGAACAACACATCCGTTCATCTGATGAACCTGATGTTGACCGACCTTCTCCCCCACCTCAGTGCTACTTCACACAGATCTTCATGTTCCTCAGCTCATGGTTCATGAAGGTTCTTCACACAGATCTTCATGTTCCTGAGCTCATAGTTCATGAAGGTTCTTCACACAGATCTTCATGTTCCTGAGCTCATGGTTCATGAAGGTTCTTCACAAAGATTTTCATGTTCCTGAGCTCATGGTTCATGAAGGTTCTTCACACGGATCTTCATGTTCCTCAGCTCATGGTTCATGAAGGTTCTTCACACAGATCTTCATGTTCCTGAGCTCATGGTTCATGAAGGTCCTTCACATAGATCTTCATGTTTTTGAGCTCATGGTTCATGAAGGTTCTTCACACAGATCTTCATATTCCTGAGCTCATGGTTCATAAAAGTTCTTCACACATATCTTCGTGTTCTTGAGCTCATGGTTCATTAAAAGTTCCTCACACAGATCTTCATGTTCCTCATCACCTGCCCGAGTGTGCACTCCACTCCACCCAGGAAGTCGTCGTCTCTGGTGCCGATGCTGTGAGTGCCGTGAATGTCGTAGACTTCCAGGCGTAACTTCTGCACCTCCTCGAAGTAGTAGTCCAGCGAGAAGACCTTGGCGAAGACCGGGTGAAGGTTGCACTTGATGACCTCCGTCCTGTCAAGCTGAGAGCACACACACACACACACACACACGCACAAAGGTGAGATGTTTTCCCGAGACCCTGACGTCGTGAGTGTATCACACATATCAACAGCTACACAACTACACTCCTGTATCACACATATCAACAGCTACACAACTACACTCCTGTATCACACATATCAACAGCTACACAACTACACTCCTGTATCACACATATCAACAGCTACACAACTACACTCCTGTATCACACATATCAACAGCTACACAACTACACTCCTGTATCACACATATCAACAGCTACACAACTACACTCCTGTATCAGACATATCAACAGTTACACAACTACACTCCTGTATCACACATATCAACAGCTACACAACTACACTCCTGTATCACACATATCAACAGCTACACAACTACACTCCTGTATCACAATAGAACAACAGCTACACAACTACACTCCTGTATCACACATATCAACAGCTACACAACTACACTCCTGTATCACACATATCAACAGCTACACAACTACACTCCTGTATCACACATATGAACAGCTACACAACTACATTCCTGTATCACACATATCAACAGCTACACAACTACACTCCTGTATCACACATATCAACAGCTACACAACTACACTCCTGTATCACACATATCAACAGTTACACAACTACACTCCTGTATCACACATCAACAGCTACACAACTACACTCCTGTATCACACATATCAACAGCTACACAACTACACTCCTGTATCACACATATCAACAGCTACACAACTACACTCCTGTATCACACATATCAACAGCTACACAGCTTGAAGTGACACCAACACAGAGGGTCTCCAGACGAGGACCATCTGACCTGGTGACCTTTAGAAGGAGAAGTTAGGAGGAACGTTGAGTCTTTAGGGAAGGTGTGACTTGATCTGACCTTCATAGACGCCATCTTGAACATCACTCTGGCTGAGGAACACTCGTGTGATTTCAAGTCCAACCATCTTCAAAAAAGAGTCTCAAGGCGACCTTTGACCTCCCAGGTTCTAAGACTCACCTCCGCCCACTGACCCTCGACCTGCGTCATGACGACCACACACGGGTCAGACTTGTTGAGCGCGTCTCGGTCCAGAAGACTTTTACACGAGACTCGCAGCTCGACCTTCGACACACTGGTGACTGGAGACACCAGTGAGGGAGACGTGGCTTCATGGACCTGATTCATCATGACTGTGGAGGAGCTGAGAGGAGGAGAGGAGGAGGAGAGGAGGTCAGGAGGAGGAGAGGAGGAGGAGAGGAGGAGGAGAGGAGGGGAGGAGGAGAGGAGGAGGAGAGGAGGGGAGGAGGAGAGGAGGAGGAGGAGGGGAGGAGGAGGAGGAGGAGAGGAGGGGGAGGGGGAGGAGGGAGGAGGAGGAGGAGGAGGAGGGAGGAGGAGGAGAGGGAGGGAGGAGGAGGAGGAGAGGAGGAGGAGGAGGAGAGGAGGAGGAGGGAGAGAGGAGGAGGGAGGGAGGGAGGAGGAGAGGAGGGAGGAGGGGAGGAGGGGAGGAGGAGGAGAGGAGGAGGAGGGAGGGAGGAGGAGGAGGGAGGAGGAGGGGAGGGGAGGGGAGGAGGAGAGGAGGAGAGGAGGGGAGGAGGAGGAGGGGAGGAAGAGGAGGAGGAGGAGGGGAGGAGAGGAGGAGGAGAGGAGGAGGAGAGGAGGGGGAGGAGGGAGAGAAGGAGGAGGGGAGGAGGAGAGGAGGAGGATGGGAGGAGGAGAGGAGGTGAGGAGGAGGAGAGGAGGGGAGGAGGGAGAGGAGGTGAGGAGGAGGAGGAGGAGGGGAGGGAGGAGGAGAGGAGGGAGGAGAGGAGGGAGGGAGGGGAGGAGGAGGGGGAGGAGGAGAGAGGAAGGGAGGAGGAGGGAGGAGGAGGAGGGGAGGAGGAGGAGGAGGAGGGAGGAGGAGGGAGGGGAGGAGGAGAGGAAGGAGGAGAGGAGGAGGAGAGGAGGGGAGGAGGAGGGGGAGGGGAGGTGAAGAGGAGAGAGGAGGGGAGGAGGAGGGGGAGGAGGGAGGAGGGGAGGAAGAGGAGGGGAGGAGGAGGAGGGGGAGGAGAGGAGGAGGAGAGGAGGGGAGGAGGAGAGAGGAGGAGGAGGGGAGGGAGGAGGAGAGGAGAGGAGGAGAGGAGGAGGGAGAGGAGGGGAGGAGGAGGAGGAGGGAGGTGAGGGGAGGAGGGGAGGAGGGGAGGAGAGGGAGGAGGAGGGGAGGAGGAGAGGGAGGGAGGAGAGGGAGGTGGAGGAGGGAGGAGGAGAGGGGAGGAGGAGGAGAGGAGGTGAGGAGGAGGAGAGGAGGTGAGGGAGGATGGGAGGAGGGGAGGAGGAGGAGGGGGTGGAGGGAGAGGAGGGAGGAGGAGGAGGGAGGAGGAGAGAGGAGGGGGAGGAGGAGGAGAGGGAGGAGGAGGAGGAGAGGAGGTCAGGGAGGGAGGAGAGGAGGTGAGGGAGGGGGGAGAGGAGGGGGAGGAGGAGAGAGGAAGGGGAGGAGGAGGGGAGGGGAGGGGAGGAGGAGGGGGAGGAAGAGGAGGGGAGGAGGAGGGGAGGAGGAGAGGAGGAGGAGAGGAGGGGAGGAGGAGACACTATAATAACAATGTGACAATAATATAACTACACTATAATAACAATATAACTACACTGTAATAACAATGTAACTACACTATAATAACAATGTAATAACAATGTAACTTCACTATAATAACAATATAACTACACTATAATAACAATGTGACAATAATATAACTACACTATAATAACAATATAACTACACTATAATAATAATATAACTACACTATAATAACAATGTGACAATAATATAACTACACTATAATAACAATATAACTACACTATAATAACAAAGTGACAATAATATAACTACACTATAATAACAATATAACTACACTATA
>JACEEU010000812.1:107500-149027 GCA_016630915.1 Callionymus lyra | reverse complement strand
TTAGATAGATAGTGTTAGATTAAAATGATTCTATACGTATACGCCATACTTAAATTAATACTAAAAGATAATCAAAATATAAAGTATCAATTACTCGCTTGATCTAAGAAGCTGGAACGTTTGACTACACATTAACAATCAACATTCCACTCCAGACTGATTCACACTGTTTCAAGATAAGCTTGGAACAGAATTAGATACGACACAGGAAAATTCAAACATCCGTTTATCTGCAAATCACACCTTAAATTTTATATCAAAGAACAAAGCAAGACACACCCGGGAAAGGGGGAGTGAAAGACGGAAGAGAAGGTGACCCCCGCCCGAAAACATTTGAATAATTAGATTACAGGAAGACAAACTATGATGTCTCTCAGTGGGTGATCGGGAACAGGGAACTTAAAAGAACAATTTGGCCGGAAAGAGACGACCTCCCGGACAGGAAATTTGACTTAAATAGTAAGTAATTTGTATTTATATAGCGCTTTTCCAGACCAGGGTCACAAAGCACTTAAACAATCAAAACAATATTCAAAAAGTATATACTTTAAAGATCAAGATAATACTGAGAACAACACAGGATTTCCAGAAAATCAAGGAAAAGCCTGAACAAATAAAAACCTCTTAAGATGTTTGTTGAAAGAGTCAGTAGATCCATCAAGCACAAAGAGAGAGGAAGATCGTTCAAAAGCTTAGGAGCAACCGTGTGCGTGGATCCATCAGTAGATTCTGATCCACAGACCTCAAAGCCCGAGCTGGGGTGTAAGTCTTGATCAGATCACTGATGGAAGGTCTGACCATGAATAGATCTGAAAGTAAGAACTAGAATTTTAAAATTATCCTGAAAGAAACTGGGGTGTGGGGGGGGGGGGAAAGGGGGGTTCTGCTACTTGGGCTGGTAATCCTGCGGGCGGAATTCTTAATAAACTGCTGCGGGAGAAAACCCCTTTTTTTTAAACCATGAAACAAACTGTTGCAATAGTCCAGGCGAGAAGACACAAACGCATGGATTACAAGCTCCAGATCATGTTGTGACAATAACACCCAGGTTTCTCAGGCTCAGTTTGACAGACTGACCTAAGTCACCCAAGTACTGACTCAACCCTGGAATCTTATCATCAGAGCAATCACCAGAGTTTCAGTTTTGTCCACATTTAGCTGTAGAGTGTTTTCACTCAGCCATTGTTTGATTTCTAGCAAACAATTGACTAAGCTGTTTAGCCTCTGGGGCTCAGTTGGATCAAAAGAGCAGTAGAGCTGGATGTCATCAGCAAAAATGTGATAAGAAACATCTGGAAATCTCTGAATGATTTTACCGAGGGGAACTAAGTACAGCAAAAAAAAAAAAAGGGGGGCCCGACCCCGGGGGGGGGGGCCCCCAAACAACCAGGCCGCCGCCTCCCTCCTTTTTTTTGGGGGATAAAAAAAACCGGCCCCGGGAAGGAAGGGAAGAGGACAATCCTTCCAACACAGACCCAGACCCTCTTCATCCCTCAGTCTTCTCAGCAGGATCTGGTGATCAACTGTGTCAAAGGCTGAGGACAGATCCAAGAGAACCAGAACAGTGAATTTACCAGAGTCAGCCGACATCATGATGTCACTGGACACTTTCAATAAAGCTGTCTCCGTAGAGTGATGTTTACGGAAGCCAGACTGAAACTTCTCATGGATGTCGCTCTGATCCAGGAACAAAGACAGCTGCTCAGACACCACCTTCTCCAAGATCTTGGACAAGAAAGGGAGCTTAGAAATAGGCCTGAAATTACTGAGGTCAGTTGGGTCTAAGCCTGGTTTTTTGAGCAGAGGCTCCACAATGGCATGTTTAAATGCATTGGGAAAAACCCCTGTGGAAAGGGAGAGGTTCACCATATTGGTAACCCAGGGGCCAATTACATCAAATACTTTGATAAAAAGCCTACAAGGAAGGACGTCATCTGAGCAAGAGGAGGGTTTCATCTTGTTCACTAGTGCCGAAATATCACCCAAAGATACAGCAGTGAAGGAGGACCAAGAGGAGGAGAGGGGCTCAGAGACAGTAGGGGTTCCAAACAAAGGGGGAGAGATTTTCTCTTTGATCAATTTAATTTTGTCAATGAAAAATCTCAACAATGCATTGCTGTCAGCTTCACAGAAGACCGGCGTGATTTGAGGAGCAGGAGACACGAGAGAATTAATCGTGTCAAACAAAACTTTGGGGTTTTTCCTATTTGCTGCTACCAGTTTTCTGATGTAATCAGATCTAGCAGTTTCTACCATCTCATTGTAAGAAGTCATCAGATCCCTGAGGTGAAGTCTATGCACCTCAAGTTTAGTGGACTTCCAGAGACGCTCAGTATTATCTTGATCTTTAAAGTATGTACTTTTTTGAGTATTGTTTTGATTGTTTAAGCGCTTTGTGACCCTGGTCTCGAAAAGCGCTATATAAATAAATATTACTTACTTACTTACTTACTTTCGACAAAGTCTCTTCAGACTCAGGAGATCTTCATTTGTCCAAGGGCACCGTTTTTTCTGAATTTTCAAGTTCGATTTAACAGGTGCCACTTGATCCAGTATTTCAACACAATGACCAGTGAAACAGTGAATCAAACTGTCCACGTCTGGGCAGTCATCAAAGGAAAGAGCGTCAAACATAGCAGAAAAACTGTCTGCAGTATCGGCTGAGATGACACGCCTCTGAGACCTAACTTTCAAAGGCTTAGGTTCAGGGATGAAGTCCAGGTTAAACAATACAAGAGAATGATCACTCAGATGGACATCATGTACAGATACATTAGAAATGTTCAGGCCAAGAGTAAAAACTAAGTCTAAAATGTGACCTTTTTGATGAGTGGGTTCAGAAACATGTTGCTCAAAATTAAAGGCTTCTGTTAAAGTTAAAAGTTCTTTAGCAGAACAAGATGTGACGTCATCAATGAAGATTAAAGTCTCCAAGAATAAGGACAGATTCCATTTGAATAATGGAAGATAAGAAGTCACTAAAGTCTTTCAAGAACATCGCCGCAGGACCAGGCGGGCGGTAGATTGACACACAATAGAAAGGTCTTGTAGAACCAACCAAGATCATCTGAGATTCAAAAGAAGTGAATTCCTGTGTCTGAATCACTTTGCAAGAACAACGCTCCCTAAAAACAGTAGCAAGACCTCCTCAACGACCAGAGAGGCGAGGCTTCCCCAGGACAGCGCTCCCTACTGGACAGAGTTTGTTCAGATGAATAAACTCTTCCTCTCTCTGCCAAGTCTCAGAAAGACATAATAAATCCAAATTAACTATTGTGAAAAGATCATTAAGAATAAAGGATTTATTAGTAATGGAGCGAACATTAAGAAGTCCTACGTTCAGCACCGATGACGTCACTGATGACGTCACTGACAGGCGCGCAGAGCGGGATCTTTTGAAGCGAACAGCGGTCACGTGGGTACCAGCTGTCACTGAAGTTCAACTCGGTAGTAAAAGCCGAATTAAAGCAAGGAAATGAAAAAATCTTACCACCTTTTGTTGAGGTCTGGACAGACGGCAGCGCTGATGTGTCGTCATACTCTGCCGTGAGAGGAATGTCGATCAAACATCGATGACGTCCGATGACGTCAGAGTTGTTCCGAGCGATCGCGACTGCGCGTCTCATCCTGACCTGAACTCCAGACCGACTCGATCGCTTGTGGAAATCGTAGCCGAGAGATCAAACGATATTCCACAGAGTCCGAATCGATGAGAAGCGGAGCCAGAAACATATTCACCGGACGTTGGTAACGGTCGCGGTTATAATCTTCCATCGACTCTCTGATGTTGAAAAGAGCATCACGATCATAGATCCGAGATGCTTGAGACATATCTTTAGTGATATGAGCATAATATCCGGACAAATAGTCGTTAAAACGACTGTTTTTGGCAATTATTGCAGGAGCTTACGTTCAAGCAGCCGATCAAAGGCTCACCGGAAGCGGAAGTTAAAGAAATGTTCAAATTAATACTGGAATACATTTTCATCTGTTGGAGAGGGAGGGGGCCTAGCCTTCATCATTGACTCGGCAAATATATTCAGGGTCTTTTTAAGACCTGACATTACGAATGTTTAAGAACTTATTTAATGAACCTGTGACTAGAGCAGCAGAGAAGGACTCACCTGGAGTAATGCATGGCCTGTTGCTTGGCCCCACTCAGGTAGAAGTCAGTGGTGTGTTTCAGCTCGTCTGTGTGCCCAGTTTCTTCCATCCAGTGAGAGATGGTATGACAGTAAACACCGTCAAGGACGTTCCGCTCGTCAAAACATCTGTCGTGATGAGGCCCGTTACCTGTAAGGAAAACACACTTCAGTTCCTCACATACTCGAAGGGGTGTGGTTCTACGTCATTTGGTGCTCCGCCCTCTAACCGCTTCGCTATTGGTTTATCCTCTCTGAGAAAGCTTAATGAACTCGCCACCCAGCTGGGTGCAATCATCTTCCTATAAAGGCAAGTAGTGTCCAGTGAGGGCTTTGGCCTATTACTTGCGACTGGTGGCTGTGTTTAGGCGCTCTGATGCCCTATTCATCTGCCACGGTAGATGCCAGTGGGGTGAGACGATCTCCTCCCAGAGGTTTTTTCATTGGGTGAAATCGGCCATTATCTGGGCCTACCAAGCAGCGGGTGGATCTGCTCATAGTGGACTGAGGGCACATTCCACCTGTGGTGTGGTGGCAGCCTTAGTGGCTCTTTTGTGCTGCTGTGCCCCCCACGAGGCCCACGGCCCCAGTGGAAGTGGAAAGGGCCCTAGCGATGCTGCTTCAGGAGGGGCGTCCAGCTGGGGGTACATTTATCCCGTCTGGCTTCGCCTTGGGTTTAAACCAATAGCGAAGAGGTTATAGGGCAGAGCACCAAATGACATAGATCCCTTGAGTTATGAACATAATCGCAGGTTCTACAAATTTGTGCAAAGCCCTCTAACCCAGCAGCCGTCCTCGCTTAGTTTTCAGTTGGAGGAAGTGCGGCGGTTATTTCCCTGCTTTGTAGGAAGTGGACTGCACCCAGCTGGGTGGCGAGTCCATTAGGCTTTCTCAGAGACGAGGCGGTGCCTCGGGGGTAAACCAATAGCGAAGCGGTTAGAGGCTGGAGCACCAATTCAAAGAACCTGAGATTATGATCATAACTCAGCGGTTTTATCATCAGCAGGATGTCGAAGCACAGCTTTGAAGACGACAGAGTTTACAGTAATATGCAGGAAGCTATTTCAAATTTGTTATATTGGTTTTTACAACGTTTTTTCTCTGTAATTTCTCGGCTTTAAAAAAAAATAGAGCTTAATAAACAAAACAATTTAAAGGGAAATGAAATAAGTCACTTTTGAAACCTTGCTGGAAATGAAATCAACAGAAATAATAATAAAGACCTGAGAAGGTTTTTTAACTTATTGGCGCCAGAAGGCGCCGTCAGACATGGTCGTGAGGTGATGACGCCATCATGCGGCGGTTGTGGAGTGTTACTCCGCGATGACGTCATCGGAACCGCGTCCTCCGGATCCCAGTGACCCATTTCTACACGTGAGCCTGAAACGAACACCTCCAGCTCAGTCGACCCAGGAGTCAGAACCACACCGAACCGGAACAACATGGTGGATCAGCTGCAGCAGAACCAGGTCCAAAAATAATGCCAAAGATTCAATTGTGAGAGAATGACGTCTCACTCCGTCAAATACTCTCCACCCAAGAAATAAAATATATTGTTTGGAACTATTATTGTGTCAATACTTAAACCCTCATTTCGATACAAAAAAATAATATATAATGATAAAAATATGCAAGAGAAGATCTGAACTGTTAATGATAAAGTTTATTATAAACAAGTATAAATAACACTAAACTAATTAAACATGTTTCAATAGAAAAAGATCAAATAATTTACGTGTCACCCTTTGTTTTGCTGTTAATTTGTTAATTAAACTATGATGTTCTTGTGTTTTTACCATGGTCTCTGAAATAATGAAGACTATTGTATTTACAAATAAACAATGAACTCCTTGATTTACACTGTGTAACTAAATGTTCACAGAAATGTCTTTCTTACGCTGACTCTTATTACTGAAGCTCCAGTAAATATTCTTGAATGTCTGATAGAAACCTGCCTAAAGTGAGAGCAGATCATGAGTCGATGGCATCAATCCATACCATGAATGACTCCTGTCCACCTGTCAGTCACAAACTTTCCCAGATAGGAGATCCAAATAATTTAATTTCTATACATTAACATTATTGAGGAAATATACCTGAGCATTGTTTACATGTTCTTATTGTAGCATATTATTAATCTATATTCTTCTCTCTCAGTCGGTTTTAACATTATTATTTAAATAAACATTGATCATGTAGAAATAACATGTAATCCATTGCATCAATGTCAATTAATAATTAACAATCATGAACTTAGTCAGGTTTTTAAAACTGATCATTGTCAACTCATGTAATTAGTGAAACGTTATTTATTTTGTTATGTTGAAATCACATTTTTCAAAGTCATCCACTTATTGTTCACATAACAAAGTGCAATATGATTTAAATGTACATTTTTAATCATCATCTAACCATGTTGAGGAGCAGGTGAGTTCCAGGCTTATAAAAATCTTTTATATAAGAGTATGGCATCAAGGATGAGGGCACAGGAGATCCAGGACCTCTCCTCAGGACCGTAACCCTCCCAGTCTATGAGGTACTGGAAACCTCGGCCTCTGCGATGGACGTCCAGGATCTTTTTGACTCTGCAGGCTGGATGATTGTTGATGACCAATGGTGGAGGTGGAGTATCCATAGGCGGCTTTAGGATGGAGACATGGAAGGTGGGATGTACGAGAGATGGCGGGAGCTTCTGTTGGACAGCAGAGGGATTGATGATCCGCTCAATCTCGATAGGACCAACGTATCTAGGAGCCAGCTTCCTTGAGTCGAGTTGAAGAGGCAGGTCCCGTGTAGAGAACCAGAACCTCTGGCCAGGACAGTAGTTGGGTATGCAGTGTCTGTCGGCTAGGGCTCTGTTGCGCAGGGTGGAACGGCAAAAAGGTTTTCTGGTGTGCTTCCAAACAGACTTGCAGCAGTCAATGTGAGCCGAAAAAAAAAAAACCGGCGGGCCCCCGCCCAAGGGGGGGCCCACCCCCACAAAAAAGCCAAGAAGGGGAAAACCCCGCACCCCCACCCGCACATTTAGAGGGGGGGAAAAGTGGGGAAGAGGAAAAAGGGCCCTTTGGGGGGGGCGGCCGCGGTGCGGGGGGGTTGAAGGAGACTAGCTGGAGGACAGTAAGACGACTTGTTTCTTGAGCAGACAGTGCATGCAGCGACAAACTCTTTAACGTCTTGAGTAATACGTGGCCACCAGAAGCGCTGTCTAATTAGCTTGAGGTGATGTTGAGCGAGAACTGCGCCGATGCCGGTGTCTGAAGCGTCGACTTCCACAATGAACTGGAGTGAAGAATCTCGATTGGTGGTTTCTGGATCGGAGCGAAGGAGAATCGTTCCTTCAATTGGCGGAAAGCAATGTCGGTGTCAGAAGTCCAGGAGAAGAGATGCTTGGTGGAAGTAAGTTTAACAAAATATTATCTTGGTAGACATAGACAAATTGGTTAAGCATGTCACGAAGTACGTCATTGATCAGTGCTTGGAACACTGCAGGAGCATTAGATAGTTAGCCCAAAAGGTATCACATGGTATTCTAAATGTCTTAAACGCGGTCTTCCACTTGTCACCCTCCTGTGTACCTACCAAATGCGTTGCGTAGGTCTAGTTTAGTAAAAATCGTGGCCTGGTTGAGAGGTTCAAAAGTAGGATCAATTAGGGGGATCGGACACTTACTCCACGATAGTCTATGCAAGGACGTAGGGACTTTTCCTTCTCTGAGACAAATAAGAATCCTGCTCCAAGTGGAGAGAAGGAGGGTCTGATAAGACCTGCTGCAAGGGACTCTGTAATGTACGTCTCCAGGGCTTCCCGTTTGGGACGTGACATACTATACAGATGGCTAGTAGGAAGTGGGGCGCCAGGAAGTAGCTCAATAGAGCAATCATTAGGCCAGCGAGGAGGTAGGGTCAACGCCTTATCTTTGCTTAATACCTTGCTCAGGTCAAGATATTCAGGAGGATTCTCGGAACTATCTCTAGGAGACAGAGAACAGATATTAGGCGTACCAGTCTTGGGAGAAGCTGAACCAAGACAGCACGAGTGACAATAGGCACTCCAGGCCGAGATGGAGGAGGATGTCCAATCAATCTGGGGTTTGTGTAACTGCAGCCAAGGAAAGGCCTAGCACGATAGGTGAAAAGAAAAGTCACTAAAATCTATTGTGTCCAAGACTGTGAGGGAGGGGGGGTACGGTCTGGTGGGTAATGATGGTCATGGGTGTCCCGTCTAACGCACTTACTGGTAGTGGAGAGTCGAGGCTGAAAAGTGGAATGGAGACTTAATCAGCAAATTTATGATGAATAAAATTCTCATCAGCCCCTGTGTTTAAGTTACAGTTTATTTAAAAGGACAATGTGTTCACCAAAACTTGTAAGAACGGAATTAACTCCAAGAGTGACAGGCAAGTTAAAAACGTGAATGGGGACTTGAATTACTAGTATGACTCACCAAAGTGCGAGGCGAAGATAAAGAACCCCTAGGACGAACTGAACATTGGGCAATGGCATAACCCTTAAGGCCACAGTACAGACAAAGGCCTTGATGCAAGCGTCGGGCCCTCTCTTCTGGAGTGAGACAAGTCCTATTAACCTGCATGGATTCTAAGGAATTAGGATCCAAAAGGGTTTTAACCTGAAATCCAACATTCTGGAAAGTTTGCTGATGCCTAGAACGACCCTCACATCTACGCTCCTGAAGTCGGTTATCGGTAAGACTCAAGTGATGTGTTCATATGCAATGTTGTGGTGGTTAGTGCTCTTCTTGTTGGCTTTTATGAAACATCTGAGTGAATAAGATCAAACTGGACTGTAGGTTAACCATGCTGCTGCCTGTGACTTGTAAGTCAGTTGAAAACTATCTGGTAAAGTTAAAGTAATATCTTAATATTTAATTTATTTGAAAGAAAACTCTTGTGAGACATTTTTGTGAAGTCAAAGAGATCTTAAATCAAGTCTTTAATGAAAATACAAACAAATAATTGATTGACATGTTGGAGTATAAACATGATTAATTTCATTCATACTAATACTAATAATAAGTAGTATCTTGGTCAAAGCCACCTTAAGCCCCTTAACTCCCCTGAGGTTTGATTTAAACATGGTTTAACTCTTGCTGCATCACTTATTTACATGGCAAGAAAGCCCTGTTGATGCACTTCCTCTTTCTAAATGGTCGTGCTGTTCTCGATGTTGACGGGGTTCAGGTAGGTGTACGGGACCTCCAGCTGCTTGTTTCTTGAGTCAACAGCTTCGCTGAAGTGTGACAACTTTGCCTGAAACTCATTGATCATCATCTTCACAGCAGGTTCGTTGAATCGTTCCTCAGGATATTGACCCAGAGGTACCTACAGAAAAGTAAGAATCAGCATATCTGTGTGGATGAGAAAATCCATAAACTTGTGCGACAAACTTACGAAATCTGTGTATATTTCTGAGAGCAGGCGCACCATTGCCACAAATGTGACCGTCTCGCCAATGTTTGGGAGGGTCTCTAAAATGCCCTCCATGGTAGACTGCCCTTTGACGGAGGGAGGTGGCTTCTTCAGCAGGAGCGAACTGTTCGGGATGAAGCTTGTGTAGTCGAACTACATTTAGAACAGAGTAATTATGTTTCACTTTAGACAATTGTCACAACTCGAATATCATACCTGGCCTCCATTAACAGCAACGTGTTGCGCAGACACAGTGAATACCACCATAGTGACGAACTTGATCACTTCCTCAACTCCACTGAAGGCGCGAGGTATCCCTGTTTACAGGTCAGCACAATGGTCGGTATCAGTTGCCACCCAGTGATAGCGACGCATTTCATACCTGAGGATTCTCTGGACAAAAAGCCATGGACGAATATCTCATGGATCCAGTCCTGGAGTTCAGTGTCCTTTTGAACATCCTTGTCAGAGGTGTAGAAGTGTTCTATTACCGCTCTTACAAAGCTGCTCCATTAAAAACAAAAATGTTTGTGAAGATCTTCATAATGGACACAGTATATACTGTATATATTAAGACTCTTAACACACTTTATCCCAAAGCTATGACATAACTTGTCAAACATCGTACCTGTTGACGATGTCCCACAGCCTCAGCCCATCATCTCTGTAGTAATAGTTGGGGATGGATTCCAGGCCTCGTGCTGGTATGTTCTCTGGCAGGCACATGGAGCTGTAGGTGTTTTCAGCATGAGACCTTTTCATGAGCTCCATCAAGCCATCGACCCCAAGCGAAGACTAAAAAAACATGCAAGAATTAGGACAACTTTTAAAGGCTAACATTTTATATGATGCTGTTGAGTCCCTACAATTGTGAGAGGTGCGCCTGGTCCAAGGAGTGCTTCACGGCCTCCTGAGTTCACATTAAGGGTTCCCCGGAAATGTGGTATAAGAAGCTGTAGAGAGAAGAGAAAGAAGGTCATTTGAAACTCTCAGCAGTAACGGCAGCAGATTATACGTCTGTCCGTCTTTCTGTAAGAAAAAAAGTTCAGAGAAAGTTGATGATGGGACAAGGAAAGAAAAATGATTTCATCTGGATTAAAAAGATTTATTTAGTTCATTCTTCTTTTCATTTTTATGGATTCTAACCACTGCTTTTTTCTGTTCAAGGTCACTGCTCAAAAGTAGCAAAAACTGAAAAATGAACTGTAAAACAATATTTTTAAAATCAACCAGATGATACAAAGTTTTGGTAGATGCTACTGCAATGAAATCCCAGTAAAAGTAATGTTGCTGACTTGCAACACTTTAACGCCTTCACACCTTAAATCTTTTGTTCAGAGTAAACAAAATCCTTAAATCATTGAACATGTTTCCTGATTTTATTGTATATTTTTTTGAAACGGGTTCTACGTGAGCTTCTTGGTGGAGGTATGCACAGTTCTCTTCAGTAATATTCTTAAAAGTTTTTGCTAGCTTAGTTTAGTTTAAACCCTAGAGTGATGTTAGCTCTTCCTGCTTGCGAAGTACGTCTATTATCTAAAGGAGTTTTGCAATATACCTTCAAACCTGTCCATTGTTGATTTGTGATGTTGACACCTCTTGGCTTGAAAAAAAGGTTTCCTCTTTGATCAGTGGGTTTTTTCAAATAGTAGTAAAAGGGTGTGCCAGATCACTCAATGGTTCCTTTGAGTCAGTTCTAGATATTGTCAAGTCACAAAACCTTTCCTTCAATATTGAGAAAAGTGTGAGCAATGCTCCATGTTAGTTGTTGGTGTTTCGTAAGAATGGAAACCCATTCTTACGAAACATGGAAACCCATTCTTCCGAAACAACACATATCTCACGAATACAATCCCTTTTTTTCAAGATGTCAACAGAACACACAAACATTTTCTTAATTTCTTTCCTTTTCTCTTCGTCTTCTTCTTCTTCAACTTGCCAAAGCTTTGCCAGCCTAAGTGGAGACCATCACGTGGCCTATTGTTTCTATTTATTTGCACCCAACCTCAAAACCTACTTCCACTCACCGGTTTCAGCTTGAAAAACATTTCCTTTGTCTTATCATTACCTTGTAGAGAGGATGAATCCCTGGCAGGTTACGGAGGGTGGAGATCGTGAAGACCTCCGCCATGTAGTGAGTGTTCATGAGGTGATGGACTATCTGATGGTCCATCGCGTCAGCACTTCTGATAAACATCTTGGCAAGGATCCAGTCAGTGTCGCTGTCACTTGGGAGGAAGACTGGGTTCTTCTCGGACGGTTGTTGATAGAGCTGCAGAGAAAATTAACTTGTTGAATCTTAGTCATAGAGCACGTTGGTGGGTTTTTACCTGTATCGCTATTGGCATCAGCTGTTTCTTCATGTTCAAGTAGAACAAACAGAATCCGTCAACCACGTGCATACGTTGTCCGTCTTGAATTCCTGTGATTATTTTCTCCATTTTCTTGTGGTCCACGATAAATAAATTTCCGTCCTGGTTGCATAAATTGTTACATGGTTACATCCCAGAGAAAATGAGATCCAGGAAATCAAACTCCGACCTTCAGCTCCTTCTGCAGAGAACTGCCGTCTCGCAGAAACGGCTTCAACATTTCCTCCGTGACTCGGAAGTTGGAAGGAATCTCTGTGCAGCGTTTGATGACCATGGGGTTGGATCCGTTCAGGAATTGGTACCCAAAGAACTCATCGTCTTTCCAGTGCTCGGCAACGTACTCTAGACGACAAAGAGTTGTTTAATATGACCTTCAATTGCATTTTGAAGTTTTCTTAGGTTCTTAAGTTTTTGTGGTCTTGTTTCGTGAAGGGATTGCTGCTGAAGATAAGAGTGGTAGTTCTACTTCATTGGTGCTCCGCCCTCTAACGGCTTCGCTATTGGTTTACCCCGAGGCACCGCCTCGTCTCTGAGAAAGCTCAATAAACTCGCCACCCAGCAGGGGGCAGTCCACTTCCTATAAAGGCGGGAAACACCCGCCGCACTTCCTTTTTTACAACTCAGCGAGAAAGCTCCTGACAGTGGAATGTCTGATGGCAAATGAATATTGAAGTGAACCATGTGTGCACGAAGACTCCCTGAAGAGGAGACACATGTCTGCTTCGTTTGCCTAGGCCCAAATCACACGTGATGATTGTGTGGCCTTCCGAGCGCTTCCCACAGCTTTTGACAGTGACGGGAAGCGTTCGAGGCTTGTCGACCAACGCCGCCTCAGATCATGATTATGATCAAGACAGGTTAATGCCATGTTGTTTAAGAAAAACAAACAACATGGCAGTCCTGTGCGCTGCACTCGACAAGCTCAAGTTCCAACGTGATAAGAAGAAAAAGGTTGTTGGACCCTGATGAGTCGAGCTGAGTCGTCCCTCGATCATGAACAGACGTCGACGAGGAGGACGACTGGCTCGCTGCGTGGAGTCGACCATGAGGTATGCGAGAGCGATCAGGTAAGTATCTCTTGCAGGCCTCATGGCCCTCCTGCAGCACTCGACGGGTTCACCTGAGATGTTAGTAGTGTGCATGTGTTTCCGCCTGTGAGTGTGACGTAGTCACAGGCGTCATTAGAAACTTTCGCCGCTAATGCTAAGCTAACAGCTCCTCGCATAGGGTGAGATTTCCTCTCAGAACACAGTTCGGAGGAGGTGTTAAACCCCTTCGTCCGGGTCATGCCGAGACTGTAAAACGGAGTCTGTCAACGAATGAAGGACAGACTCAACCGTCTGGTGTTTCCAGATAAGCAAAGTCCACGAGCCGCTTGATCAGCTGTGTTTACTTCACTTCCGTGTTGACATGCGTTGGCGGGGTTTGACCGCCGTGAGCGTTGTCAAAAAATCCGGGCCATGGATGACGTCACGTTCGGGGGAGAAACGCCATGGAACGGATGCACCATGGAGTGGAATGGCCCGGCAGGAGGCGGCGGTCCGCCATCACCTGATGGGGTGATGACGAGGCGCGAGGGGATACGGCGCTGGGAGACGGAGATCCCGTTCGTCTGCCTCATCATCTGGTGCTGGGGGAAGCGTCACCAGAGACCAGCCATCCCAGCAGCACCAACAACATCGGAACAGCGGCGGGGGTGACGAGTGAGCGTCACCAAGATCCGCAGCGTGAGCCGGGGGGGGGCAGCAGCCGAGCGGAGTCGTCGGCCGAGGGCTCCTCCCCTATTCATTCAAGGGCATGTGTCGGGAATAGAAAAGAGAACGTATGACGTTTCTGTGTTCTTCTGAGAGAGATGTTAGTAGTGGATGTGTCCGTGGAGTGTGACGTATTCAAGGCGTCATTAGAAACACTTGAGTTGGGGCCGGACTACTGTGCTCCCTCCTCGGGTCTCCCCCCTTAGTTGGAGGACGAGGGGGAGGGGCTGAGGTTAATGGTAGGAGACTCTGGTGGATGACGGTGGGACGTGGATATTAGGGGTGTGGGTGGCCTCTAAAGTGTGGTTCCTGCAGGGACGAGCTGTGCGGGACTGAGGGCGTTCTCCACACGCTGGAGAACACGGCCCGTTGACACGAGGCTTATATCTCTTGCTTAACACCTCCTCCGAACTGTGTTTGAGAGGAAACTCTACCTCTATAAGGAGGAGATGTTACTTAGCATTAGCGGCGAAAGTTTCAGCCTGTGACTACTCACACTCAAGGGGAAACACATGAACTACTAACATCTCTCTAGGTGAACCCGTCGAGTGCTGAGGAGGGCATGAGGCCGGCAAGAGATCCTGGGCTGAGGGCCCTAGTGATGCTGTTAGGAGCGGGTCAGCTGGGGGTACATTCATCCCGTCAGGCTTCGCCTTGGGTCTAAACCAATAGCGAAGCCGTTAGAGGGCGGAGCACCAATGAAGTAGAACCCCTGAGTTATCTATCATAACCTCAGGTTCTACGAATTGGTGCGAAGCCCTCTTACCTCGTCGCCCAGAACCTGAGGTTATGATAGATAACTCAGGGGTTATAGACTTTTGTTTCAAACAAACAACAAGCAAACAAAAGCATAGTTCTGTTGTGTTTGTTTTACAGAATTTAACTTTTTGTTTAACTTTATTTTCCTAAATGTATGGATAATTTGTACAAAGGGTGTCCAAACCTTTTTCTGCATTAATCTAATTGGTTCGATCCTGCAGCTGCTCTATTCTTCAGCAGATGACTCAATTATCTTTAAGAGACATTTAGGAAATACTTTGGTTGTTTATACGGATTTTCCAGGTTTCATGCACAAAGACTTGTAGCACATGGGACTGGTTGCTCCAGGCAAAGATTATTTTTCTCATCTTGAAGCTGTCGTTTTAAATGTTCCTTCTTAAGAACAAAGGTTCTGATTAAACTGGCTGCGCAAGATTCCAAGATTCACTGTAACGACTGCTAAAGGCTAATTTCACAAGCCCCTTTTTTGCTGCATCTGGATGTTGTTGTACTAAACCGGTAATTAGGTTGAGGAGGAACTGGTTTGATGCAAATACCCAGTAACATTGGGACCAAGGGTTGACTCAGAGAAATTGAAGACTTTGAAAGAGATTTACAATCCACCCAAACTTCTGAACACTTGGGTTAAACCCCACCACGTTTACCAGATTCCATTGTTCTTTAGGACGTAAGAAGGTTCTTAAGAAGGGTTCCGCTAAGAAGGAGCGCTGAAATATGGGTGTTGGATTTTTCTTCTCTACTATCTAGTCTGTTTCTGCCACAGTGGTCTGCAGCTATGAGCGCTTTACAATGGTTTTATTATTCCATGATGTGGACGATACACATTTCCCTGACGCGACTTGACTACTGAGCATTTGGTCGCTAAGAAGGCTGTGAGTATTCAGCTCAATCTTACAATTCCTTCTGTCAAATATCTTCTTACGAGTAATTCTGGAAACACTTCTTTCTTCCTCATCGTTCTTAAGAGCGCCCGTAAGAAGATCATTGCACATAAGAGCTTCTTAAGAATCCTGTCACACGTGGTCACTGCAGGATGTTCCATGGTAACTTGCACGGATCACAAGACTTTTCTGAACAATGTGGCATGTCGTACCAAGGTTCATTTGAATAACGGTCTGTGGGCCAAAAATTGACCATATGGGTAAGAGTGTAAACAAAACAAAAAGTCTAAATTTAGCATTTTTGTTTTCAACCAATAACTCCACCTCACTTCCAAAACTGGGGACGTAGTTAATTCGCTTCCCCTTATTTTCTTTAGTATTTTGGGATTTTAGCAGATTAGCTGTTGACAAGTAGGTCTGCGTTCAAGGTCACTAATGCCCGATATGGACAAAAACAGCGTTAACCAACTAAGTACCTGATATGGTTGTCCTTCTGCACCAGAAGATTTCCTTCAGGTCTTCGATGCTCTCCCATTTTGATTTAGAAGCCAACAGCCCTTTTAACTTGAGCTCAAAGCCACTAGAGAAAGAAGTGTTAATTCAATCATAAATAAAAGTGCAAATGAGTCAAAAATACTCACGTCAGCCTTCTTGTGTGACTTATTTCAGACACTTTGGATGGAGTAAATCGAATTTCTGAAGGTATCTCAGGTACCTCGAGAGGACTGTAGTGAGGTACTCCGTCATCTGTTACTCTCCACCTGAGAAACAAACAGTTGTTATTGTAAATCTCAGCAGACACCTTAAAAAGAAACTTACTCAAATGTTTTCTTCTTGTGGATCAACTCCTTCTTTCTGTGCTCCACCAGGAGAGGGTTGTTCTCCTCAAAGACTCTGGTGGCTGGAATAAAAAAAACATGTTTAAGTAGCTACAAGATTAGCTTCAGAAAACAAATACTGACCATTTCCTCCTCGGAGCTCCAACTGCGTCAGTCGCGATATCCACTTGTAACAGGGAAAAAGAAGAGAATCCCCCTCTGGAGTCTGGACCACGATCTTTGAGCAGTACCACTCGTCTTCTGGCAGAAAGAAGAACGCCTCCTTCTCCACCTTGATCAGCAGGAGCTTCCCCAGAGACTTGGGGGTTTTCACCACATAGTACCCACCCTGAGGTTGATCAAGGGTCACATGTCAAACCAAACGTGTTGATGCAGGTTTAAAGCAACATCTCAACAGGTCAGAGCTACAAATAAACCAGGGATTACTCGTAATAAATACAATCTGTTCCCACTCCAAGTGAAACAGTCTCAAGTCCTGTCCCAACAACAAACAAACGTGAATTATAGTCAGTGTTGATTCCTTAAGATCCCAGATTTCAGAAGACGATAACTGAAGAACCAGTGAAGGAACATCGTTTCCAAGGCTAGCTTTCATTCACAGCAGAAATATGAGAAACCAGGGAACTCACCTGGAGGCTCAGATCATTGGGTCCCCGTGCAGGGTACAGGTTTTGCTTCTACAGAAGAGACACACAATATATGTTGGTTTTCTGATGATAATCAAATGATATTTGAAGTATAAGACATTGTCAAAGATCAAGGTTTGTGAGATGAAGACATCGTCGTCAATTAAATTTAAGGCGTTCGTTAATGTTCCAGACTATATTAAATCAAGGTTCTCACAGTAACAGAGAAGAAACCTAGTCAGAACTTACTGTCCCAGTCATGAAGTCCAGTCCATAGTTGTCCAGCTCAGTCCGCTCACTCTGCCCCTCGTCTCCGACCAGAGTCACGAACACGTGGTCCATTGTACCCGAGTACTTCAAGTCCCCGGTCGTTACTGCCAACTTGTACTCAGCCATGGTCAGCGATCTCAGTCTAGGCAGGAGATGAGAGTTTAAGGGCATAAATCACCTTCAGCTCAATATTGTCACTGACACTTACTATAGTCCGTCAAATGTGTATCAGCGTCAGGTGCTCGAGCTCGTCTGTGTCCTTGAGAGACCTGTACCACTGACTGAGTCTTTTATCAAGTCCCGAGAGCAGCGTGTTCTCAAGTTTCAAGTCGTACGACCTGTTGCCAGGAATTTTGATTTACGACCTCACTTTACAGCCTCTCACGTCAAGAAGATCGTCTCATAGTTCGTTGCTCCAACTGTGAGAAACCATTTAATTATGTTGTGTTTAAACATGTATTTTAAATTGTGTGTATTTCTAGTCAGTGTCAAATAAAAAACACCCAGATATTCTTGTATTTTCTTAAGTTTTTATATCTTTTTAAAAACTTTGTATTTTGTAATTATTATTATTATTATTATTTTTAAATTGCTTATTCTCTTGCATGTGGGCGTCTATGCCAGCTTCCCCCCCAGGGGGGGGGGGGGCCCCGGGGGGGGGGGGCCCCTTTTCCCCCTCCCATAAAAAATTTTTTTTAAATATTTTTTTTTTCCCTCCTAGAATAAGATATAACTTAATAATAATAAGAGAAAGAAAGATAAACCTTCTTCTGGTTTAACACTGTTATTCGACACCATCTTCAAAGGTAAACCGGTTTGCAATGGAGCCCTCGGGAGATTCAACCGACCACTCCTACTCCACTTGATTTCACAACTAATCTTATCTTATCATCTCTGATGCGTGTTCTTCCTCATGTAATTACAAAAGTCTAGACAAATTTTCCAACACATCAAGTAAGTAAGTAATATTTATTTTTAAAGATCCTTCTAGACCAGGGTCACAAAGATCTTTAACAATCAAAAACAATACACAGTTCAAATATATACTTTAAAAGATCAAGACACATAAGACGAACGTTCCTGACGAGTTTCCTGCCCAGCAAGTTACTCACAAGTGGCGTTAAATTCCTTAACGTCTGATGTCAGTGACATTTGAGTTCTTCCCAAAACATCTCTGTTTTGATTGTGATTGTGTGATAATGGACAAACAACGATATCCCCAGAGAGTGTCATGCGATCTCTCAGACGCACGAACCCACGGAGAGACCAGGGTCCTGATAACATTCCTGGTCGCGTCCTGAGAGACTGTGCTGAGGAGCTCACAGATGTAGTCACCGACATCCTCAACTCCTCACTGAGACAAGCTGTTGTCCCCACAGGCCTCAAAGCCGCCGCCACCATCATCCGGGTCCCGAAGAAGTCGTCCCTCTCCAGCTACAACGACTACCGTCTGATCGAACTCACTCCCATCCTCATAAAGTACTTCGAGTGGCTAGTCCTGCGGCACATCAAGTCTGATCTCCCCCCTTGCCATCTCTGCTGCCCTCCACTCAGCCCTCACCCGCCTGGAGACTAAAGACTCAAAGAATGTTGTTCATCGACTTCAGCATCAACACCATCATCAGCAGCTCATCCTCAAACTGGACCAGTTGGGACTCAACACCTCCCTGTGCAACTTGCTGTTGGACTTCTTGACGGGGAGACCACAGACACTGGGGGTCGGCAGTAACACCTCCAGCACCATCACACTGAACACAGGGCCCCCCCCAAGGATGTGTGCTGAGCCCCCTCCTCTTCACTCTGCTGACCAAACTAAGGAGGTCATTGTGGACTTCAGGAGAGTGCACACCCAGCATCTACCACTAACCATGGACGAAGCTGCAGTGGAGAGGGTGAGCAGCACCATGTTCCTGTTCCTTTAAATGTTGTTCATCGACTTCAGCATCAACACCATCATCAGCAGCTCATCCTCAAACTGGACCAGTTGGGACTCAACACCTCCCTGTGCAACTGGCTGTTTGACTTCCTGACGGGGAGACCACAGACAGTGCAGGTCGGCAGTAACACCTCCAGCACCATCACACTGAACACAGGTCCCCCCCAAGGATGTGTGCTGAGCCCCCTCCTCTTCACTCTGCTGACCAAACTAAGGAGGTCATTGTGGACTTCAGGAGAGTGCACACCCAGCATCTACCACTAACCATGGACAAAGCTGCAGTGGAGAGGGTGAGCAGCACCATGTTCCTGGGTGTCTCTGAAGATCTGTCCTGGAGCCACAATACAACATCACTGGCCAAAAAATCCCACAAGCACCTGTACTTCACCGTGTCCTGCCGCAAGAAGCTGCAGCGCATAGTGAGAGCAGCTGAGAGGATCATTGGTGTCTCTCTCCTCCTGGACATTTATAACACCAGGATCACCAGCATCAGCATCACCACTCACTCGTCCCACAGCCTCTTCAGCTGCTGCCGTCAGGGAGGAGACAGTCTTCAGGCCAGAACCAGCAGGTTTAAGCTTGTTCCACCAGACTCTCAGGAGACTGTCCTACCATCACTCTCACTTCCGCTTGCACCCACTGCGTTTGTTTGGTTGATATTCTGTTTATTAGTTCATTATTTACGTATTGTTGATTGTTTATTTCATTTTGTTGATTATTTTTATTTTTTATTTATTTTTAATGTCCTTTCATTGTCTACTTCATGTTTTGCGTCATGGGTCTGAGGGGCTACAGCTTCATCTGTGCTGTATGTTTTGATGTATGTTTGACAAATAAAAGAACTTCAACATTTAGAAACAGGTTTTGTGTTAAAACGCTTTCAGCTGTTCCGTGTGATTTACCGCCACCATGCGGTCATTTTAGGAACTATTACGATTTAAAATGACAAAACTGTGACGCATTAATATACATTCTTCTTACATACTTCTCTTAGTATACTAGAAGTTAGTATCATCAGGATAGTGTACGTACTAACTAGTAACTAATCCTCCACAGATAGTATGTCTCAAATCACATACTTCTCTTAGTATACTAGAAGTTAGTATGCATCAGGATAGTGTACGTACTAACTAGTAACTAATCCTCCACAGATAGTATGTCTCAAATCACATACTTCTCTTAGTATACTAGAAGTTAGTATCATCAGGATAGTGACTGACTAAACTAGTAACTAATCCTCCACAGATAGTATGTCTCAAATCACATACTTCTCTTAGTATACTAGAAGTTAGTATGCATCAGGATAGTGTACATACTAACTAGTAACTAATCCTCCACAGATAGTATGTCTCAAATCACATACTTCTCTTAGTATACTAGAAGTTAGTATCATCAGGATAGTGTACGTACTAACTAGTAACTAATCCTCCACAGATAGTATGTCTCAAATCACATACTTCTCTTAGTATACTAGAAGTTAGTAATATCAGGATAGTGTACGTACTAACTAGTAACTAATCCTCCACAGATAGTATGTCTCAAATCACATACTTCTCTTAGTATACTAGAAGTTAGTATGCATCAGGATAGTGTACGTACTAACTAGTAACTAATCCTCCACAGATAGTATGTCTCAAACATACTTCTCTTAGTATACTAGAAGTTAGTATGCATCAGGATAGTGTACGTACTAACTAGTAACTAATCCTCCACAGATAGTATGTCTCAAATCACATACTTCTCTTAGTATACTAGAAGTTAGTATGCATCAGGATAGTGTACGTACTAACTAGTACTTGGACTTCTTGACGGGGAGACCACAGACAGTGCAGGTCGGCAGTAACACCTCCAGCATCATCACACTGAACACAGGTCCCCCCCAAGGATGTGTGCTGAGCCCCCTCCTCTTCACTCTGCTGACCAAACTAAGGAGGTCATTGTGGACTTCAGGAGAGTGCACACCCAGCATCTACCACTAACCATGGACAAAGCTGCAGTGGAGAGGGTGAGCAGCACCATGTTCCTGGGTGTCTCTGAAGATCTGTCCTGGAGCCACAATACAACATCACTGGCCAAAAAATCCCACAAGCACCTGTACTTCACCGTTTCCTGCCGCAAGAAGCTGCAGCGCATAGTGAGAGCAGCTGAGAGGATCATTGGTGTCTCTCTCCTCCTGGACATTTATAACACCAGGATCACCAGCATCAGCATCACCACTCACTCGTCCCACAGCCTCTTCAGCTGCTGCCGTCAGGGAGGAGACAGTCTTCAGGCCAGAACCAGCAGGTTTAAGCTTGTTCCACCAGACTCTCAGGAGACTGAACTCCCTCCCTGTCCTACCATCACTCTCACCTCCGCTTGCACCCACTGTGTTTGTTTGGTTGATATTCTGTTTATTAGTTCATTATTTACGTATTGTTGATTGTTTATTTCATTTTGTTGATTCTTTTTATTTTTTAATTTATTTTTAATGTCCTTTCATTGTCTACTTCATGTTTTGCGTCATGGGTCTGAGGGGCTACAGCTTCAAGAACTTGAACATTTCGAAACAGGTTTTGTGTTAAAACGCTTTCAGCTGTTCCGTGTGATTTACCGCCACCATGCGGTCATTTTAGGAACTATTACGATTTAAAATGACAAAACTGTGACGCATTAATATACATTCTTCTTACATACTTCTCTTAGTATACTAGAAGTTAGTATGTATTAGGATAGTGTACGTACTAACTAGTAACTAATCCTAAACAGATAGTATGTCTCAAATCACATACTTCTCTTAGTATACTAGAAGTTAGTATCATCAGGATAGTGTACGTACTAACTAGTAACTAATCCTCCACAGATAGTATGTCTCAAACATACTTCTCTTAGTATACTAGAAGTTAGTATCATCAGGATAGTGTACATACTAACTAGTAACTAATCCTCCACAGATAGTATGTCTCAAACATACTTCTCTTAGTATACTAGAAGTTAGTATGCATCAGGATAGTGTACGTACTAACTAGTAACTAATCCTCCACAGATAGTATGTCTCAAATCACATACTTCTCTTAGTATACTAGAAGTTAGTATGCATCAGGATAGTGTACGTACTAACTAGTAACTAATCCTCCACAGATAGTATGTCTCAAATCACATACTTCTCTTAGTATACTAGAAGTTAGTATCATCAGGATAGTGTACGTACTAACTAGTAACTAATCCTCCACAGATAGTATGTCTCAAATCACATACTTCTCTTAGTATACTAGAAGTTAGTATGCATCAGGATAGTGTACGTACTAACTAGTAACTAATCCTCCACAGATAGTATGTCTCAAACATACTTCTCTTAGTATACTAGAAGTTAGTATGCATCAGGATAGTGTACGTACTAACTAGTAACTAATCCTCCACAGATAGTATGTCTCAAATCACATACTTCTCTTAGTATACTAGAAGTTAGTATGCATCAGGATAGTGTACGTACTAACTAGTAACTAATCCTCCACAGATAGTATGTCTCAAATCACATACTTCTCTTAGTATACTAGAAGTTAGTATGCATCAGGATAGTGTACGTACTAACTAGTAACTAATCCTACACAGATAGTATCTCTCAAATCACATACTTCTCTTAATATACTAGAAGTTAGTATGCATCAGGATAGTGTACGTACTAACTAGTAACTAATCCTCCACAGATAGTATGTCTCAAACATACTTCTCTTAGTATACTAGAAGTTAGTATGCATCAGGATAGTGTACGTACTAACTAGTAACTAATCCTCCACAGATAGTATGTCTCAAATTGCATACTTCTCTTAGTATACTAGAAGTTAGTATCATCAGGATAGTGTACGTACTAACTAGTACTTGGACTTCTTGACGGGGAGACCACAGACAGTGCAGGTCGGCAGTAACACCTCCGGCACCATCACACTGAACACAGGTCCCCCCCAAGGATGTGTGCTGAGCCCCCTCCTCTTCACTCTGCTGACCAAACTAAGGAGGTCATTGTGGACTTCAGGAGAGTGCACACCCAGCATCTACCACTAACCATGGACAAAGCTGCAGTAGAGAGGGTGAGCAGCACCATGTTCCTGGGTGTCTCTGAAGATCTGTCCTGGAGCCACAATACAACATCACTGGCCAAAAAAGCCCACAAGCACCTGTACTTCACCGTGTCCTGCCGCAAGAAGCTGCAGCGCATGGTGAGAGCAGCTGAGAGGATCATTGGTGTCTCTCTCCTCCTGGACATTTATAACACCAGGATCACCAGCATCAGCATCACCACTCACTCGTCCCACAGCCTCTTCAGCTGCTGCCGTCAGGGAGGAGACAGTCTTCAGGCCAGAACCAGCAGGTTTAAGCTTGTTCCACCAGACTCTCAGGAGACTGAACTCCCTCCCTGTCCTACCATCACTCTCACTTCCGCTTGCACCCACTGTGTTTGTTTGGTTGATATTCTGTTTATTAGTTCATTATTTACGTATTGTTGATTGTTTATTTCATTTTGTTGATTATTTTTATTTTTTATTTATTTTTAATGTCCTTTCATTGTCTACTTCATGTTTTGCGTCATGGGTCTGAGGGGCTACAGCTTCAAGAACTTGAACATTTCGAAACAGGTTTTGTGTTAAAACGCTTTCAGCTGTTCCGTGTCATTTACCGCCACCATGCGGTCATTTTAGGAACTATTACGATTTAAAATGACAAAACTGTGACGCATTAATATACATTCTTCTTACATACTTCTCTTAGTATACTAGAAGTTAGTATGTATTAGGATAGTGTACGTACTAACTAGTAACTAATCCTCCACAGATAGTATGTCTCAAATCACATACTTCTCTTAGTATACTAGAAGTTGGTATGCATCAGGATAGTGTACATACTAACTAGTAACTAATCCTCCACAGATAGTATGTCTCAAATCACATACTTCTCTTAGTATACTAGAAATTAGTATCATCAGGATAGTGTACGTACTAACTAGTAACTAATCCTCCACAGATAGTATGTCTCAAATCACATACTTCTCTTAGTATACTAGAAGTTAGTATGCATCAGGATAGTGTACGTACTAACTAGTAACTAATCCTCCACAGATAGTATGTCTCAAATCACATACTTCTCTTAGTATACTAGAAGTTAGTATGCATCAGGATAGTGTACGTACTACCTAGTAACTAATCCTCCACAGATAGTATGTCTCAAATCACATACTTCTCTTAGTATACTAGAAGTTAGTATGCATCAGGATAGTGTACGTACTAACTAGTAACTAATCCTCCACAGATAGTATGTCTCAAATCACATACTTCTCTTAGTATACTAGAAGTTAGTATGCATCAGGATAGTGTACGTACTAACTAGTAACTAATCCTCCACAGATAGTATGTCTCAAACATACTTCTCTTAGTATACTAGAAGTTAGTATCATCAGGATAGTGTACGTACTAACTAGTAACTAATCCTCCACAGATAGTATGTCTCAAATCACATACTTCTCTTAGTATACTAGAAGTTAGTATGCATCAGGATAGTGTACGTACTAACTAGTAACTAATCCTCCACAGATAGTATGTCTCAAATCACATACTTCTCTTAGTATACTAGAAGTTAGTATGCATCAGGATAGTGTACGTACTACCTAGTAACTAATCCTCCACAGATAGTATGTCTCAAATCACATACTTCTCTTAGTATACTAGAAGTTAGTATGCATCAGGATAGTGTACGTACTAACTAGTAACTAATCCTCCACAGATAGTATGTCTCAAATCACATACTTCTCTTAGTATACTAGAAGTTAGTATGCATCAGGATAGTGTACGTACTAACTAGTAACTAATCCTCCACAGATAGTATGTCTCAAACATACTTCTCTTAGTATACTAGAAGTTAGTATCATCAGGATAGTGTACGTACTAACTAGTAACTAATCCTCCACAGATAGTATGTCTCAAATCACATACTTCTCTTAGTATACAAGAAGTTAGTATGCATCAGGATAGTGTACGTACTAACTAGTAACTAATCCTCCACAGATAGTGTGTCTCAAATCACATACTTCTCTTAGTATACTAGAAGTTAGTATCATCAGGATAGTGTACGTACTAACTAGTAACTAATCCTCCACAGATAGTATGTCTCAAATCACATACTTCTCTTAGTATACTAGAAGTTAGTATCATCGGGATAGTGTACGTACTAACTAGTAACTAATCCTCCACAGATAGTATGTCTCAAATCACATACTTCTCTTAGTATACTAGAAGTTAGTATGCATCAGGATAGTGTACGTACTAACTAGTAACTAATCCTCCACAGATAGTATGTCTCAAATCACATACTTCTCTTAGTATACTAGAAGTTAGTATGCATCAGGATAGTGTACGTACTAACTAGTAACTAATCCTCCACAGAAAGTATGTCTCAAATCACATACTTCTCTTAGTATACTAGAAGTTAGTATGCATCAGGATAGTGTACGTACTAACTAGTAACTAATCCTCCACAGATAGTATGTCTCAAATCACATACTTCTCTTAGTATACTAGAAGTTAGTATGCATCAGGATAGTGTACGTACTAACTAGTAACTAATCCTCCACAGATAGTATGTCTCAAATCACATACTTCTCTTAGTATACTAGAAGTTAGTATCATCAGGATAGTGTACGTACTAACTAGTAACTAATCCTCAACAGATAGTATGTCTCAAATCACATACTTCTCTTAGTATACTAGAAGTTAGTATGCATCAGGATAGTGTACGTACTAACTAGTAACTAATCCTCCACAGATAGTATGTCTCAAATCACATACTTCTCTTAGTATACTAGAAGTTAGTATGCATCAGGATAGTGTACGTACTAACTAGTAACTAATCCTCCACAGATAGTATGTCTCAAATCACATACTTCTCTTAGTATACTAGAAGTTAGTATCATCAGGATAGTGTACGTACTAACTAGTAACTAATCCTCCACAGATAGTATGTCTCAAATCACATACTTCTCTTAGTATACTAGAAGTTAGTATCATCAGGATAGTGTACGTACTAACTAGTAACTAATCCTCAACAGATAGTATGTCTCAAATCACATACTTCTCTTAGTATACTAGAAGTTAGTTTGCATCAGGATAGTGTACGTACTAACTAGTAACTAATCCTCCACAGATAGTATGTCTCAAATCACATACTTCTCTTAGTATACTAGAAGTTAGTATGCATCAGGATAGTGTACGTACTAACTAGTAACTAATCCTCCACAGATAGTATGTCTCAAATCACATACTTCTCTTAGTATACTAGAAGTTAGTATGCATCAGGATAGTGTACGTACTAACTAGTAACTAATCCTCCACAGATAGTATGTCTCAAATCAAACTCTGCCCCTACAAACTAACAGGAAATGACACGACAGCTACTTCTATTTAACAATGATTTCAACCAGCTGTTTGAACACTATCGCCACCTGCTGGCAGCATGTTTTGCAAGTTTGGAAAAAGAAAAAATATGAGAATCGAAATATTGGCGAGATATTTAAGCTGGTATCAGCACCGAAGACGTGTTTATCCTTATACTGCTGCTGAAAATACACCTGTACGTATATGAATATATATATATATATACATACATATGATGTAACTTCTGTTTACAACGTCACTAAGATGAAGTCGTTTAGTGTAGAAAGTGTCCATCGATCCATACTCAGTTTTGTGGGCGTTTTAGTAACAATCTAGTGTGTATGGAGCACTACATTTACATACTGGAAGAGGAGCTGGAAGAACAATTTCCAGAAGGAGACCTGCATCGATGACGAGTGTATAACTTCGAAGGCTTTATTCCATAAATAAGTTGCTCGACAATTGAGAAATGATTTCAAACAGCAACACTATTTTCTATCTCAGTGGGGTTCAGGTAATTGAAAGGCAGTGTCAGGTTCATGTTCCTCGTCACGATGTCTTCACCGAGGATTGAAAGGTCTTGTTGAAAGTCCTGGATCATCCGTAGAACCGCCGGCTCGTCAAAGCGCTGATCGGGATACGAACCCAGCGGCACCTGATGGACACGAGTCAGTGGTTCGTGAGGGTCAAACCTCGACGCCGGGCCACGCCTAGCACTTACGAAGTCATCCGAGCGGAAGCTCAGGTACCGCATCAGGAACAGGAGCGTGGAGCTGATGGCCTTGTTGGGCAGCGTCGGCAGAATGTCGTCCGTGCTGGACCGACCTTTGACCCCCGGTGGAGGGCGGTGCAGAAAAGGGGGCGCGTTGGGGACCCAGATGAAGAAGTCTGCCTGTAGCGAAACTAAAGTCACTTCAATTCTCTTACAAATGATTTGAGGAACACGTGACTCACCTGCACGTTGTTGATCATGGCGTGGTCGGCAGACGCTCTATAGATCACCATGGTAACGAACTTGATAAGCTGCTGAGTGGTTTCAAAGCTGGAAGGAAAACCTGGACATTTCCCAGATAAGCTCAAACATTTTTATATAAAGGGATTCTTTTTTTTTTTATACCCAAACTGTCATTGCCCATAAAGCCTTGGTGGAAGATCTCACTGATCCAGTCCTGGAGCTCCGAGTCAGAAGACACGTCGTTGTCGCGCGGGAAGTAATATCCCACAACCCCCTGCACGAACCTGGAAGAAAAGCAATCGAGTTGAAGCCTTAACCTTTGACGCCATAACTAACCATTTCACTCTGAACCTGCTAGTTAACTTAGTCAAATCTGTCGACCTTAGACTCACACCGTCTGCTCGAGCTCTTGACCCTTGTGCTGGCCTTGGGTCAAGGTGACCCGGTGGCTGAAAAAATGTGCCCAGTCACCTTGACCCAGAGCCTAACACAAGGGTCACCATGGATGTCCGTTCAGGTCCAATCACCTGTGGATGCTGCTCCACAGTCTCAGGCTATCGTCTCTCAAGTAGAAGTCGGGGACGTCCATCAGTCCACTCGCCGCAACGTTGTCCGGAACGCAGAAGGAGGTGTAGCTGAGATCCTTCATCGCTCTCCTCAGCAGCTGCAACTGTCCCTCCTCTCCCAGAGAAAACTTCGGGAAGAGAAGGTTGAAGTGACACTCGCTCAGAATTAGAAAATGTTCCCTCATGTCAATGGAACGTTCGGTTCAAGATCTCCTTAAAGCTACATTACAAGCAACCTTAGTTTTAATTCATGTCAAAGTCACTGGTCCTACCGACCTCTGAAGAACATGACACCGTCTCATGAAGCCTCACCAATACGCCACTTCATGGTGGCACGAAAGAACTTTGCCACGAGTTCACATTCCTGAATCCGTTGTGCATTTGAGATCCATTTCCACATGGAAAGTTTAGAAAAACTATGAGGAGGTAAGTGGTCTGATCAAGATCGGTTTTGAAGTCAAAAGTGCTCTTCACTGTTAAGAACTGGACCTTTCCAAGCATGTAAACCGAAGATCGAGTGGGTCAAAAGCGCCGACTTCGTTCATACTTCGCTTAGGTATCCGCCCCGGCCCAAGAGAGTCGCACGTCCCAGTGTGTTGACGTGGAGGACGTATCGATGATGTGGCATGAGCAGCTGCGAAGACGGGACCGTCAGAGAAGTCTGGTCAAAGACGAGAACCTCGTACCTTGTGGACAGGGTGGACCCGCGGGAGGTTGCGAAGCGTTGCTATGGCAAACGTCTCAGAGATGTGATGAGAGTTCAGCCAATGGCCGACGATTGTGGAATAAATGATCTCGACATGTTTGAAGAAGATCTTCGCCAGCAACCAGTCGGACTCGGAGTCACTGGGCAGGAAGACGGGGTTGGTGTCGGAGGGCTGCTGGCCGAGCTGAGGAACAAAGACCTTTTAGTCTTGAGACGGCAGCAACGTTTCCTGGAGCTCAACAAACCTGTATAGCCACAGGCATCATCTTGTCCTCTGGATTCAGGTAGAAGAGACAGATGGGAGACATCAGGACGGAGGCCTTACCATCCACCACTCTTGTTGTCAAACCATCCGTGATCCTGAAGTCCACGATGAAAATGTTTCCTTCCTGCAAAAGATGGATTCAACGACTGACTGAGCTGAAAAGACGTTTCTTCACCTTTAGACCCAAACGCCTCACCAGGTGAGACTCAACTAAACCGGCTTTGCTAGACAGAGTTTGATCATCTAATGCAGGGGTAGGGAACCTGGTCCAGAAAGAGCCGCAGTGGGTGCAGGTTTTTGTTCCAACCGATCAAGCATGTACAGTTTAACCAATGAGGTTTCAGCTGAAACAAGCAACACCAGAACTGACGGGGGGGGGGGGGGGAAAAAAAAAAAAAAAACCAATCAAACCTGATGTACACTCCTAAGACACCTGAGTTGGTCAAAATGTGTCCTCTTGAATGGTTGGAACGAAAACCTGCCCCTACTGCACACGTGCTACTTTCTGGAAAAAAAAAAAAAAAAAAAAAAAAAAAAAAAAAACCCAAAAGCCCGGGGGGGGGGGGGGGGACCCGGGGGGGGACCCCCCCCCCCCCCCCCCCCCCCCCCACCCCCCGGAGGAGAAAAAAAATAAAATTCTCTAACAAGCGCCCCCCCCCCCCCAACCCCCCCCCCCGCGGGGGGCCCCCCCGGGGGGGGGGGGCCCCCCCCCCCCCCGGGGGGGGGGGGGGGGGGGCGCCCCCCCCCGGGGGGGGGGGGCGCCCCCCACTTTCCCCCCACCCCAAAAATGGGCCCCCCCCCCCCCCCGAAAAAACCCCCCTTAAGGCCCGCGGGTTGGCGATTTGAGACACAGCCAGGTTCCCTACCCCTGATCTAATGGCTGAGCTTCTCACCCATGAGTGGAGAAACACTCACTTGTAGCTTCTCCAATATTCCCATTTGATTCGTGTTACGTTCGCCCTTTTCTGAACCACCTCAGACTGAAGACGTAAACAGGCAAGTACAGAAGAATAAAAAGAAAGATCAAAAGGAAAATGTTTCATTTATATCTAAAGAGCAGACAGAGAGGGAGTGAAGGAAAGTTCTAAGGCGATTCAAAGAATGAGAATCTAGTTCAAACCGTCATCTCTTCAGTCAAGGACCTCCCGCTGGTGAGAAAAGGTTTCACCATGTCGTCGGTGACGGGGAAGTTGGACGGGAGCGCATTGCAGCGTCGAATCACTGAGGGGTTGTTGACGTTCAGGAGCTGGTATCCAAACAACTCGTCACTTCTCCAGTTCTCCGCCAGGAACTCTGAGGTGTTAGATTGGAAATTATTCTACACTATACGTATACGCCATAACGTTTAAATACACATTCACAACCAACATTTCACTTTCATACTGATATACACTGTCTCAAGGGTAGCTTGAAACAGACTAGAGATTATTCAGCGACTTAATGAAGGACTGTCTGTCTGCTCTGTTCACACCTGTGGACGTGAAACAAAAGGGCAACACGGAACACACCCAAAAGAGGGAGAAGATAATGACACTGTTTCATGAAGCTTCATCAACACATCACTACCATCTAGTGGACTCTGAAGATAATGACACTGTTTCATGAAGCTTCATCGACACATCACTACCATCTAGTGGACTCTGAAGATAATACACGTGTTTCAAAAAAATCTATCTACACATCACTACCATCTAGTGGACTCTGAAGATAATGACACTGTTTCATGAAGCTTCATCAACACATCACTACCACTAGTGGACTCCTGAAGATAATGACACTGTTTCATGAAGCTTCATCAACACATCACTACCATCTAGTGGACTCTGAAGATAATGACACTGTTTCATGAAGCTTCATCGACACATCACTACCATCTAGTGGACTCTGAAGATAATGACACTGTTTCATGAAGCTTCATCGACACATCACTACCATCTAGTGGACTCTGAAGATAATGACACTGTTTCATGAAGCTTCATCAACACATCACTACCATCTAGTGGACTCTGAAGATAATGACACTGTTTCATGAAGCTTCATCAACACATCACTACCATCTAGTGGACTCTGAAGATAATGACACTTTTTCAGAAGCTTCACGACACACACTCCCTGTGGACTCTGAAGATAATGACACTCGGCTCATCCCTGCTTCATAGAAGCTTCATCAACACATCACTACCATCTAGTGGACTCTGAAGATAGTGACACTGTTTCATGAAGCTTCATCAACACATCACTACCACCTAGTGGACTCTGAAGATAATGACACTGTTTCATGAAGCTGGAAGACAAAGGAATCCGCCCACACAACAGGGAAGCAAGGATGTTGCTCTCCAGGTGACTCAAGACAGGAACTAACATCAAAGAACCACTGCCCCGGAACAGACGCCCCCTGGACAGGAAACTTTCCCTTAAATATAGAGAAGACCCATAACCCCAGGACCGTCTTTCCCGGAGCTATCGACCTGTACAGTTGCCGGCAAAGAGCGAGTCCGATCGATCGTAAAAGTTTGCTTGTTTTGAAGCGGTGAATAAACGACCGTACACTCTGAATTGATCCTTTTTTCTCCATAAAGCAAAGTATTAAGACCCGGAGGTGACGTTGTGTTGGAGCGACGGAAACGGACTCCGGTTTTATCCGTTTTAGAGGGAAAACAATATTGAGGCAAACCAGGAAAATAAAATCATGGCACTTTGATTACCTCCCTTGGCCGATTCCGAGAACCAGGAGAGGTTTTTCATGGACTCGTAGTTTTCCCAAGAATCGGTGGAGTTACTGTAGCCCTTCATGTCGAGTTCTGAGCGTCTGAAACACGTTTGACTCTCAACACATCGACTCAAGCAGTCAAACATCAGGGTCACTTACACAGAACGTACGAGTTGAAAAAACTGGGACATTTTCGTGAAGGAGAACCGGACGTCCACTGGGACGTTTGCTAGATCTTTGATGTTGATGATGGACGGCAAACCATCTGCAAACTTCTGCCATCTGCAGACAAGACATGGACCAGAACCACGTGACGCTCCTTAACGAACATCCCTCGCTTACTTGTACAGCAACTTCTGAACTTCCAGCTCTTGCCGTCGCTGCCGTTTCAGTCGCAGGTGAGTATCGTCGTGAGCTTTAGTCGCTGACGGAGCAAAAAAAAAAAAAAAAAGGTTGTGAAGGCAAAGGAATCCAAGGAGGTGCGACTCACCTGTGCTGTTTCGCAGGACCACGTGTTCGCCCCTCGACAACCAGGTGTAGCATGGAAAGAGAACTTTGTCCCCGTCTGGCCTCCAGACCTGCAGGTTGTTGCAGAACCAGTCCTGTTCCACGTCCTCATGGTGAGGATCCTTCTCTACTCTGAGCAGAAGCAGACATCCCAGAGACAGCAGGGTCGTCACAGTGAACGTTCCCTCCTGGAGTTCGTAAGAAGTCCATTTCATTGAAGTCTTGATTCAAACATTTGACGACTGACCTTTTGTTGGTTTTTCTGCCCATTTCCAACAAGCTGTGTGCGCTCAGACATTCCCTGAGTGCCGATCAGTGTGACATACAGGTTGTCCAAGGTGCCCGGGAACCTCATGGCTCCTGCTGTCACCTCCACGGTGTAGGTGTCCATGATGCCTCCTCCGACCAGCACACCTGTTGCAGCCTGACGTTGATTTCAGCAGGAGAGCCACAGACGTCACAGGTGTGACTCGTTTACCATCGAAGCCTTTTTCCAGTTTCACCGACTTCACCGAATTAAGGTTGATCCTCAAAAAGGGTTTTCATTTGTCAAGATATCTCTCAGAACGAAAGGGTTTGGATGTTTAGTGAAGGTATGGATAGAAGCTTCATCAACACATTAATAGCATCTAGTGGACTCTGAAGATAATGACACTGTTTCATGAAGCTTCATCGACACATCACTACCATCTAGTGGACTCTGAAGATAAACACATAAGTCGACACACTGTTTCATGAAGCTTCATCGACACATCACTACCATCTAGTGGACTCTGAAGATAATGACACTGTTTCATGAAGCTTCATCGACACATCACTACCATCTAGTGGACTCTGAAGATAATGACACTGTTTCATGAAGCTTCATCAACACCTCACTACCATCTGGTGGACTCTGATGATATTGACACTGTTTCATGAAGCTTCATCAACAAATGACACTGTTTCATGAAGCTTCTCAACACATCACTACCAACAAAGGGGACCTTGAAGAAAATGACACTGTTCCATGAAGCTTCATCAACACATCACTACCATCTAGTGGACTCTGAAGATAATGACACTGTTTCATGAAGCTTCATCAACACATCACTACCATCTAGTGGACTCTGAAGATAATGACACTGTTTCATGAAGCTTCATCAACACATCACTACCATCTAGTGGACTCTGAAGATAATGACACTGTTTCATGAAGCTTCATCAACACATCACTACCATCTAGTGGACTCTGAAGATAATGACACTGTTTCATGAAGCTTCATCAACACATCACTACCATCTAGTGGACTCTGAAGATAATGACACTGTTTCATGAAGCTTCATCAACACATCACTACCATCTAGTGGACTCTGAAGATAATGACACTGTTTCATGAAGCTTCATCAACACATCACTACCATCTAAGAAGGACTCTGAAGATAATGACACTGTTTCATGAAGCTTCATCAACACATCACTACCATCTAGTGGACTCTGAAGATAATGACACTGTTTCATGAAGCTTCATCAACACATCACTACCATCTAGTTTCTCTGAAGATAATGACACTGTTTCATGAAGCTTCATCAACACATCACTACCATCTAGTGGACTCTGAAGATAATGACACTGTTTCATGAAGCTTCATCGACACATCACTACCATCTAGTGAAACAAAAAAAACAATTGAAAGGGGAAAAAAAAAAAAAAAAAATTTTTCAAATCCTTAAAAAAGTTCCGAAAAAAAAACCATTTTTTTTTTTATTTAATCCCAAACCCAGGGGGTTTGGGGGGGGGGGAAACAACACCGGGGGGGGGGGAAAAAAAAAAAGAAAAAAAACCCCCCCGCCAAACAAACCAAAACCTCCTTTTTTTCCAAAATACCAACACAAAAATTGCCAGGGGGGATGGGTGACCCCCTTGGGGGGTTTTTTAACCCGGGCCTGTAAAACCCTCAAGAGTCGACTGTGGCCCCCAAAAAATTCCAAAAATTTTACACTGGGGAAGAAGAACCAAAAAAAAAAGGGGGGGGAGGGAGGATTTGTTACCATTGCGTTGTGAAAGTGCTTCTCAAATGTGTGCTTCACGATTCCTTCAGGGCGAACCTACTGGAAATGACTATAACGCAGTTGAACAGAAGTATTTTGTGCATATTTGATATCGAGCAAATAAAGTGTTGTAGGGACGACGGGTGCAAATCCAGAGCGGCACTTTCGGCTTTTAAGGCTTTAAAAAGAACACGAGGGCTTGAGGTGCGATTATGTGGCGGCGTCGCTCAACCAGTGCGAGTCGGCGGACGCCAGCGGTGGTCGAGCGCTGATGTGACGCAGGGAGCGAAGGAAGGAGTGACCGTCGGGTTCGGAGCACAGGCCAGGGAGAGGAACCGGTTCGGTCTTGTGCTCGGCGGTGTTGAAGGTGCACTTCTTGAGGTGGTCCGACATGCTGGGGAGATCGGTGAAGCCCCATTTGGTCACTGGGCTGAAGGCGGTGCTGAATCTCCACACCTGGAACCAGAAAACACATCTTTAGAGGAAGGCAGTGAACATGCCTCTCAGAGAGTGTTCATGTGTTCATGTGTTCATGTGTTCCTGTGTTCCTGTGTTCCTGTGTTCATGTGTTCCTGTGTTCATGAGTTCCTTTGTTCATGTGTTCCTGTGTTACTGTGTTACTGTGTTCCTGTGTTCCTGTGTTCCTGTGTTCATGTGTTCCTGTGTTCCTGTGTTCATGTGTTCCTGTGTTCCTGTGTTCCTGTGTTCATGTGTTCCTGTGTTCATGTGTTCCTGTGTTCCTGTGTTCATGTGTTCCTGTGTTCCTGTGTTCATGTGTTCCTGTGTTCATGTGTTCCTGTGTTCCTGTGTTCCTGTGTTCATGTGTTCCTGTGTTCATGTGTTCCTGTGTTCCTGTGTTCCTGTGTTCATGTGTTCCTGTGTTCCTGTGTTCCTGTGTTCCTGTGTTCCTGTGTTCCTGTGTTCCTGTGTTCCTGTGTTCCTGTGTTCATGTGTTCATGTGTTCCTGTGTTCATGTGTTCCTGTGTTCCTGTGTTCCTGTGTCCATGTGTCCATGTGTTCCTGTGTACCTGTGTTCCTGTGTTCATGAGTTCCTGTGTTCCTGTGTTCCTGTGTCCATGTGTCCATGTGTTCCTGTGTTCATGTGTTCCTGTGTTCCTGTGTTCCTGTGTTCCTGTGTTCATGTGTTCCTGTGTTCCTGTGTTCATGTGTTCATGTGTTCCTGTGTTCCTGTGTTCATGTGTTCCTGTGTTCATGTGTTCATGTGTTCCTGTGTTCATGTGTTCCTGTGTTCCTGTGTTCATGTGTTCCTGTGTTCATGTGTTCCTGTGTTCCTGTGTTCATGTGTTCCTGTGTTCATGTGTTCATGTGTTCCTGTGTTCATTGTGTTCATTTTGGCTGCCTGGTTCAAGTTGTGTTTGTCATTTGCTTCCCTTGATTGCCTGCTGTTCCTCAATACATCTCAACTCATCTCATCTTCTTCTGCTTATCAGGGTTCGAGTCACGGGGGCAGCATCTCCAGCAGGGAGGCCCAGACTTTCTTAAACCGAGTCAATCATCTTTTAACAGCAAAATATAAGTCAACAGCCACTTGAGCAAATTAACTCAATTGCTTTTGTGTTCCTGATGTTGACACATCAACGAACCTTCCTTAACATAGGACTCGAATAATTTAGTACCAGAAACTAGTGATGTGTCGATGAAGCTTCATGAAACAGTGTCATTATCTTCAGAGTCCACTAGATGGTAGTGATGTGTTGATGAAGCTTCATGAAACAGTGTCATTATCTTCAGAGTCCACTAGATGGTAGTGATGTGTCGATGAAGCTTCATGAAACAGTGTCATTATCTTCAGAGTCCACTAGATGGTAGTGATGTGTCGATGAAGCTTCATGAAACAGTGTCATTATCTTCAGAGTCCACTAAATGGTAGTGATGTGTTGATGAAGCTTCATGAAACAGTGTCATTAACTTCAGAGTCCACTAGATGGTAGTGATGTGTTGATGAAGCTTCATGAAACAGTGTCATTATCTTCAGAGTCCACTAGATGGTAGTGATGTGTTGATGAAGCTTCATGAAACAGTGTCATTATCTTCAGAGTCCACTAGATGGTAGTGATGTGTTAATGAAGCTTCATGAAACAGTGTCATTATCTTCAGAGTCCACTAGATGGTAGTGATGTGTTGATGAAGCTTCATGAAACAGTGTCATTATCTTCAGAGTCCACTAGATGGTAGTGATGTGTTGATGAAGCTTCATGAAACAGTGTCATTATCTTCAGAGTCCACTAGATGGTAGTGATGTGTTGATGAAGCTTCATGAATCAGTGTCATTATCTTCAGAGTCCACTAGATGGTAGTGATGTGTTGATGAAGCTTCATGAAACAGTGTCATTATGTACAGATTCTAGTAGATGGTAGGGATGTGTTGATGAAGCTTCATGAAACAGTGTCATTATCTTCAGAGTCCACTAGATGGTAGTGATGTGTCGATGAAGCTTCATGAAACAGTGTCATTATCTTCAGAGACCACTAGATGGTAGTGATGTGTTGATGAAGCTTCATGAAACAGTGTCATTATCTTCAGAGTCCACTAGATGGTAGTGATGTGTTGATGAAGCTTCATGAAACAGTGTCATTATCTTCAGAGTCCACTAGATGGTAGTGATGTGTTGATGAAGCTTCATGAAACAGTGTCATTATCTTCAGAGTCCACTAGATGGTAGTGATGTGTTGATGAAGCTTCATGAATCAGTGTCATTATCTTCAGAGTCCACTAGATGGTAGTGATGTGTTGATGAAGCTTCATGAAACAGTGTCATTATGTACAGATTCTAGTAGATGGTAGGGATGTGTTGATGAAGCTTCATGAAACAGTGTCATTATCTTCAGAGTCCACTAGATGGTAGTGATGTGTCGATGAAGCTTCATGAAACAGTGTCATTATCTTCAGAGTCCACTAGATGGTAGTGATGTGTTGATGAAGCTTCATGAATCAGTGTCATTATCTTCAGAGTCCACTAGATGGTAGTGATGTGTTGATGAAGCTTCATGAAACAGTGTCATTATGTACAGATTCTAGTAGATGGTAGGGATGTGTTGATGAAGCTTCATGAAACAGTGTCATTATCTTCAGATGGCGTCTCTGCACCATTTTCCTTTGTTTTGTGTTCTTATGAAATATCATTTTTAAAGTGATGGCGACACCTACTGACCTCTGAACAACATGACACTGTTTCATGAAGCTTCATCAAAACATTACTACCAAAGACCTCAAAAAACCAATTTGAAACGATCTAACAAACTACTTCTCTGATAGATATTTACAATTCAATGTGTCAAGATTATAAATACGACGACCGTCACCTTGTTTTTTATCCGCCATGACACAGCAGTTCCGGAGCTTGGTTTGGGCTCCCACTGGAGCTCCACGATCCCCCTGGTGGGTAAAAGACTCACACAAATCTCCCTCATAGTCCGGGACACCAAAGACAGTTGGCAGAGGCTGAAACTGTCCAAGAAGCCTGCGATGTGTTGTATTATCTCCATGGGCAGTTCGCTGAGCCTGTCGGAGCTGGTGTCAGTCTGACAAAGCTGTATTCCAAAAGATCTAAGATGCTGGTCGTGGATCACCTTGCCTGCTGGCGTCACTGGGTAAAGCCTCCGTTGGGAAAACGTGCATCCGTAAAAGGCGAGCGGGCAGCGATACTCCATCCAGCCGCTCAGCCCTGCATGGATTTCTGCATGGACGTGTCTGAAATGGGACGGGAACTGATCCCTTCGGAACGGCTGGTCGCAGACGAAAGGGAACATGTTTTGGTAGCGAGGGTTGCAAGGCATGTAGTAGTGATGCGGGGTCGCGTCGCCATCCAGACAGTCCAGCACAGAACCTAGTCTAAGGGAAAGCCCAGGGTAGGAGAGCTGAGGGGTGGCGTGGTCACAGGCGGACGCAGAGGCCATGTCACCCACTCGTGTGTTGGTGACCAGCAGCGCTGCAGAGAAAGTGAAAGTCTGGGTGCCAAAGCTCACATGGTAGCTATCCACATAGACGGAATCTGAGATCCGCCGACACTCTCTGGACTCATCCAGACTAAAGAGCAGGTCCCCGGTGACCAGATCGATTTCCCCTAGACCCATGGAGTCTTCCTCTTGCTCTAGGTCTAGGGTATCTACTTCTTTGTCCTCCATTTTGGGGCGAATCCTATTGAGTAACCGAGGTGGGATGCAACCGTGATGCGGGTTGAATAACGAACATGCGTTCCGTATGAACCCATGACCTTGGTACTGCACCTCCGGTTTACAGTTTTCAAGAAGCTTCCCCCTTTCTTGCAGAACCACATGCTCAGCTTTTTGTGCAACACCATCAATGACTTCCATGGGTTCTGACAACGGGGGCGTAGCTGAACCCAATAAAGCGGTTTCTTTAGAAACCTCCCTTTCTTCTGGGTCAGTGGTTGTGTTTGAATTATCACACGTTCTTCTGCAGGTACTGGGTCCACTCGCGGAACAGGGGTTATCCATATCCTCGAGTCCACTCTGAGGCTCTGCAGAGGTGCTTGATAAACTCCTGTCTGCAGAAGCGACTTTGTTTCCAGGCTTGGCTGTGTTTACAAATTCTAAAGCGGCCGCCAAGCTTCTGGCAGTCTCAAGTGTGGCCTCGTAGAGGGAACTTAAGGGCTCCTCGTCCAAACCATTGATGCCATTGAAAATCTTTTCTCTCGCAGAGTCCACCAATTGCTGCTCGTCTGAAGTCGCTGAAGGCAACTGGGCTAAAGGAAAATCCAAAGAAGTAGAAGCTAGTTCATCCGTAGACCATCGCCCATGACTTGGAGTGACGGACTTCTCTGTGGGAGCGAGCGCTACAGCTTTGAGGGACCGAAGTAGTGTCCGCTGGTCCTGGAGTGCCAGCGCCACATCCAGCTGTTCCACCTCTTCCAACTCCTGACTCAATGCCTCGAACGAGGTGTAACCCAGGCAGGTGACCGGCCACCGGTTCCACTCCATGGTGCAGCAGACGACTCCGGCCGGACACACGTCGAGGTGGGCGGTCATTTGGCGGCGCAGCAGCGTGGCAGGGCAGCCGTAGCCGCTGTTGAGGCACGGCACCTTCGCCAGCGGGCACAGTAGCTGGTGTTCATCAATTTTGCAGGAGTGAAATGAAGCTCCACACATCAGAGCGCAGGTGATAAGTTCACAGGAAATGCCCGGTTGAGGTCGGAGCGAACATTTTAGGTGGATGCAGGTAAGACAGTGGACATGGTCCTCCATCTTCAGAGTACAGCAGTGGACGGACCATCAAGTTCCTGTGAAGAGAAGGACATTTGACTGTAGATACAAAACACACAGACAAGCTTTCATTCTTGTTCTTTTGTTTACGTCTACAACATGTTTACAGTTGCAGTTTTTACAAGTAAAAGATTAAGGAGACATTTACAAAATGTCAGACTTGTTAAAACCCGAAATACCCTTTTATAGATCTAAAGTAAACCCTTTTATACCCACTGGAATTCATAGATCTTTTTAAGAAGGACTTTGAGGACATTGATATAAAGTTACAAATATGTATTTTAGCCAGTAGTAAGTAAGTAAGGGGAATCAAGTACAGCAAAAAACAATAAAGGACCCAGAACAGAACCTTGAGGGACTCCACACAACAGATCTGCCGATTCAGACCTCATTTGATTGGAAAGATACACTAAAACTGCGCCCAGAAAGGTAAGATGAGAACCATTCTAACACAGACCCAGACAGTCCCACTTCATCCCTTAGTCTTCTCAGCAGGATCTGGTGATCAACTGTGTCAGTCGCAGGATTGTTGAGTGAAAACATGTATTCGTTGTGTGAGCAGTTAAAAGTACAAGACTTAAGAAGCGGAAATAGATGTATTGTCGTGAGTCAGATTAGTTTATCAACCAGATCACCTCGTATTGCTTCATACAAAGTTAAGAGAAGGAAACACCGTGGATCTGAGATGTTTGGATCTAAAGAACTTGAGAACAAAGTAACTTTCAGGAGCGAGAGTAGCCGGTGTGTGGCTAACAACATTAGCATCTCCACAACTTCAGCTCGTCTCGCCGGAAACCATGTCGCCAAAACGACGCCACCGGGACACGAGGCGAGGATCTTACCTCGATATTCGAGTTGTCGATGGAAGACGACGCTCGACTAGACTCGTCGAACGGTGGCCATTATCCACGCCATCGAGCGAACATCAGATGCTAATGACAGCTAGCTCCAGGGCACTGCTCTCGGGATCACGTGACCGGCGAAGTTGCGCGGAAGTTGATGTTCAAAATCAAAACATTAGACTTTATTTTTATTTTCACGACTCGTGTCTTCAATATGTTATATATCGATTTAAAACGTAAAATGTAATTTAAAAAAAAAAAATGGTTTCTATCATTTTGCTCAAGGGATCGTTGGATCACGTGACACCTTTGTTTCTATTCCTGCTTGTTTTAGTTTTTTTTATGGTTTGTTTATAAACAATAGTTAATAATATTAAATTAATAATATAATAAATATAAACCATACTTAATCATATTTAATTAATAATCTGATGAATATAAACAATAGTTAATAAGATTTAATAAATAATTTGATTAATATAAACAATAGTTAATAATATTTAATTTAATAAATAATCTGATGAATGTTAACAATAGTTAATAATATTAAATTAATAATATAATAAATATAAACAATAGTTAATAATATTTAATTTAATAAATAATCTGATGAATGTAAACAATAGTTAATGATATTTAAATAATAATATAATGAATATAAACAATAGTTAATAATATTAAATTAATAATATAATGAATATAAACCATAGTTAATCATATTTAATTAATAATCTGATGAATATAAACAATAGTTAATAATATTTAATTTAATAAATAATCTGATGAATGTAAACAATAGTTAATAATATTTAATTAATAATATAATGAATATAAACCATAGTTAATCATATTTAATTAATAATCTGATGAATATAAACAATAGTTAATTATATTTAATTTAATAAATAATCTGATGAATATAAACAATAGTTAATAATATTTAATTAATAATATAATGAATATAAACCATAGTTAATCATATTTAATTTATAATTTGATTAATATAAACAATAGTTAATAATATTTAATTTAATAAATAATCTGATGAATATAAACAATAGTTAATAATATTTAATTTAATAAATAATCTGATGAATATAAACAATAGTTAATAATATTAAATTAATAATATAATGAATATAAACCATAGTTAATCATATTTAATTAATAATCTGATGAATATAAACAATAGTTAATAATATTTAATTTAATAAATAATCTGATGAATGTAAACAATAGGTAATAATATTTAATTAATAATATAATGAATATAAA